>OMKZ01004329.1:30216-58194 GCA_900302535.1 Neoniphon sammara
AAAAAAAAAAATTGTTTGTGTGGGTTTGAACAAAGCTTGGCTGCGCAACATGTGTTTGTCATGAGGGCGCATTTGCAGAGTTGAAGAGGTCAAATACATCCTCAACAATCAATTCTCTTACTTGCAATTGTAGTTTTAAATTAGCAGCATTTAAACCAGTTTTAACCACATCTCACTGATCCTTATGAACCTCCAATATGCAAGTTTTTTGTGTTATTACGTTCCCAAAAATGCCTGCTCAAATACTCAAACACCAAACGTTTTCGAATTTGCTGTGCACAGAGGAAGAACCCTGTCAACTCTGGTGACCCCAAAGCCACTGATGACCCTTCCTCCAGCGCCAACGCCAAGCCAAACTCAGACATGCCCTGCTGTCGTTCACCAAGGGCACATTTTTTGTTTTCAGTTAAAATATCTTGCAACAGGGAAAAACACAAGAGATATTGTGCAGTTACGACTGAAAAAATGGGCTAAAAAAAAAAAAATTAATTCAGTTAATGCTAGCTTGTGGATATTTGTGGCGGTCGCAGAACAGCAGTTAAAGTCAGTGCAGGTGTTGCTGCCAACTCTGTACACCACCTGGTAGGTTTACCTCTGTTTTTTTTTGTGTCTTGTTGCAGGTATGAGTGCCCAAGGCTCAAGGGCCTGGAGTCTAGATGTTTCCCCCCTCTCTCTGCTCCTCACCACCGCAATATCAACATTCAGGCCGACGTCATGACACAGTGACAGACTACACTCTGTTTTTTCAACTTTCAGTATCAGTATCTATTTTTTTATATGTGAAAATTACAGTTTTTCCCCCTTGTTTGCTTTTCCCTATTTTGGAGGTGACCGCATCCTATTTTGACAGTGTTTATTTTGCGGGTAGAAGGCAGCACAAGAATGGAGGGTGCTGCCAGACTTGAAGTACATTATACGCTTGAGCTTTTTTTATTTTAAGGTAAGTCTGCTTTGACATTTTCGTCGGCCGGGAAGAATGCTCCACTTCAACTCTTTTTGACTCCAGAATGATTCAGATGCCTTACTTCCATTCATGTGCCAAAGTAGTCTGAGCCTTCTTGTTGTTGTTGCTAAGATAGCCACATGCTTTCCTTAAAAAAAAAAAAAAAAAAAAAAAAGTTTATTTCTCACAATTTCCTATTATTGAAAGCTTGAGTGTAAACCTGCAAACGACCGTGATACAAAGTTGTATTTTGTATTTTTTGAATATTTTCAGTTATCCTCTCTCTACATACGACTTTGGCGAGTAGGAACATGTTCATTCGCCTGTGCCCGTGCCTTTGGAGATTCTTGTAATGGCTTCACTTTTAGACACTAGTCAGTGATGCGCGGTGTTTCAGAACATATGGCAGCCATCCTCACCTTAGAATTATGTGTTTCATTAAAAGTCGGTTGTATCCTAGATGAAACCCATGAAACAGCTTACAGTGCTAGTGTTAGCCCATTTAGGCTTCATCATCTGATCGTGGAGAGCTGAATGTGCCATGAGGGCTCCTAAAGGTTATGACGCGTCACATCAGTTAGAATGAAAACTAGCTGATTGATGGATATTACTCCACACTGCGTTCACCAAGTCTTCATCTGCATATACACAGGAGTAGTGGGAGAGGTCTACCTTGCCGCAATGACTGCCAGTGTATTGCTGCCTGCACCCATCTGGGCAACACATGGCAGACATTTTGTGCTGGGGTGCACGCCAGTCAACACACACCACCAGTCATTGCAGTAGAGAGGAGAAGTTAAAAGTGTTGCCAATTGTGCCAGTCTGATATTGAAATCTAGCCACCAGCTGAGACATTATTTGGCGAAATTTATGGTTAGCTGTGTTTTAACTATTTTGTGAAACTATCCTTTGTTCTCAGTTGAATCGGCTTTTTATTGTTGTATGTATTGTCCTTTTTTTTAAATGTGTTTCAGCATAACCCCTCTGCTCAGGTATTCAGACCTGCTTTGCTCCAACTTTCAATAGTCCCAAAAAGGGGGATAGAGGATCAGAAATCTGTCACTTCATGACACAGGAGTCTATTTAATGGTGTGACTTGATAAATGGAAAGTCTGATATGTGCCATGATTTAGCAGACATTAAAACATCTTAATAAATTAGAGCAGGCCTGAGGGGGTTCTATGGGAAAGGGCATAGGAGTAATGGGTCTAATGACACCCACACAAGACTAATATATCAGGATTTAAGGAAGACTAAATCAGGATAATTCCATCAAGATTGCACCGCAAAGATTCAAGGGGTGTGTGTGTGTGTGTGTGTCTGTGTGTGTCTGTGTGCGCGTGCATGCACTTATTACCTTGCCCTGAAGTGTCATGGATGTTTTCAGGAAGGCCATTCAGCAATTTGGAAAAGAATTTAAACACATTTATTATACTTGGTATAGTTCCTGGCTTTAGACAACTGAAGCATTGAGGACATTCAAACAAAATAATTAATACCACAAGGTCAACATGGGAGATGGAGAAACCTTTTTTAACCCATGAAGGGGGTGGAATGTCTTTTTTTGTTTTATTCCACTGTCAAATGCTATGGAGCAGCGGTGCAAAGGACCCAGTGCACCAAAAATGCTGAACATCCAAGGCCAGTCCAGTGCAGCCTGAAGGAAAAACCAAGATTGTTTCTAGAGAAAGATTTCCTCCCCCAGATGCCCAAGTGTCCATAATTTTAAGAAAGCAGTCTTTGAATCCCGTTGAATCCTTGTTTCTGTGGCTTTACGCGTGGTTAATCTGTATACATCCTCTCATCACAGAATGTCATTGTTAAAGCTGACAAATGTTTACACAGAAAATGCATCTTTCTGACTGATTTAATTATTATCTGAACAGAAAAAAAGACAAACATGACACATATGAACTTTGTGTCCTGGGTACATAGAAGCATTACCAACCTCCTTGTTTTGTAATGTAACAGTACTGTGGAGATATTTTCATTTTGATTTTTTTTTTTTTTTTTTTTTAAAGGTTTGATATGGTTCCTGATTGATTTTGACAATTCTGCACAAAGGTCAAGTGTTGATTTAAAAGATAGAAATGAGAGTCAGTATTGGCTTATATATAGTGTGACGATGTGTCCCTTGCTCTGATTTGTAAAATGTACACTGTTGTGATATGGAATAACGTTCCCATGTGGGGATCGAACCCTGATGCCCTGCTTCCAGTTATTATACTCAGTCCAACCCAGAATCTGAAAAATACATGAGCAGAGAGTAACACATTTTTTAGCAGCTGCTATCACATACAGCCTTTTGGTGCAATGACACAAACACTACCTGTTACAAGGTAGCAGGCCAACGCACAGTAAAAACTTTTTGTCTTTTTATACTAGTACAACTTTCCAACTTTGTTGCCACTCTAAAGACCTGAAAAGGGTAAATTTATTAGAAAAGAATTAATTAGATCTAAATGAATTAGCTGCAACTCTTAATTCCATAATAACTAGAAAAGAAACTTAAAGCCCTGGGTGACAACACTTGGCCTTTCTGTTGTGACTCCTCAGTATTTTGATGTTCAGGTGATCTCCATGAGATCGTGTCCCGAATGTTTTCACATTGAAAAGTCATCAGCTGATCTTGATATGCTGAAGCTGTGCATGTATGATATTGTTTGGTGCATTTGTGTTTTCTAAATCAGGGAGTTAATAAAAATAATTCACTGAGGATTCTCTCTTGATTTTTTTTTCTGAATTATCTATGGCACAGTGTCATTTTCTCAGCATCATCCATTTTAGTGTCTTCTTTGACTGCAGGAAGCATTTAAGTGCTGCCAAGGGGCACTATCAAAGCTGTAAAAACCATAACATTGTGACAAAGCATATAAATGACCGTAAATGGCAGCAGTAATGTCCTATTCAGTAGATGAAGAAGACATTCAAGAAGGTTTTGATGCATATACTAATTGGTTTATTGCTAACAAATTCTATTATCACAGGCAATCAATTGATTTGCTTTTTGGATAGTAATATGTGCTATCTAAAATATTTAATATGTAGAAACTAATATATTTACACTGAGCAAAGCACAGCTATTGCTTCATTTCCTTACTGCAACTTTTGCATACATCACTGATTCATTACTTTCAATTATTAGAGCAAGTATCTGCTGAAGTTCAAATACTTTCCTCTGAAAAACAGAATAACAGAAAGCTACTGTGAAATATTGATTGAGCCAGTGTTGCAGAGATGCTTTTAAGATAATAAGAGGGAGAGGACCCTGTGAAGAGATCAATATGAAGGGGAAGTGAAGAAAAGAGAGGTTTCTCTCCACACACTACAGATCATCCATAATGAGTTGCGGTGTCAATACATGGGCAACGGCTCTTCACATGATATTGATCACTGAATCATCAGGACGCTAGGTTAACATTACACCAGAAATGGCCAAAGAAAAAGGCAGGGGTCTTTGAATATGTCCAACACACTTGCACCAGTGTGTTGCCTCCACTTCACATCCACGGTTAGTGAAGAAAATTGCAAAGTGCTTGGACTTTAAATATGGTTTGTCGAGCTCTATCAAAAATATTGGTTATGGCATGATTAATGTGCAGTGCAGTATAGCATACTCCCCTTCTCATGTAGCTTATACCCGTTTTTCGTAACTGTGCAGGTACCAGGGGGTGTGGATTGATGTAGTTTTCAATAGTCAAGACTGCCCTCTCATGGCACCAGCATCCAAGTGCAACAGTCTGGTGAGGTTAGATGAGCCAATGCAGGGGAGTCAGGCCTGCAATGCCACTGCATTGAACTGGTTCATTAATGACAAAAGCCTGACCATGCTGCAGAAAATAAGAGGATTGCTTAAAAAAATGCATTGTTGATTTAGATGACAGCCTGACAGCCTGGGCTGTAGGTGGCAGAGAAAATCTACAAAGATGCATATGAGGGCTGTATATAAAATAGCCCATAACATAAATTCAGATAAATTAAGACATGATCACATTGGCATAAGCAACAATATGGTCACTGGGAGCTGCTGCATTGCCTTTCCTTCCCACAGAATTTATCGCTTATATCCGTTTGTTGTCCATCTACGCCAGTCCAACTGGTGGCGCTGTTCTTCCCTCAACGTCATTATTACACGCCTCAAAGAAAGCGAAGAGGAAGCGGGTTGCTTCCTGCGACTCACATGTACACAATCCACCTCGAGATGGATTCCTCGAGGAGCAGTGTTTCTTCAAACAGTGGCAACCAGGGCAATAATTCAGCCACAAATGATGAAGACGCAGACGAATTGTGTCCTGGTTTTAAGGACGTAGATTCGTTCGTTAAAGTAAGTGAACTAAACTGGCTGTCGAACCTTACCGTTGAAGCAGAGCCAGGCAACGTGGATGTGCTTGTTGGTTAGTGAGCTAAATTAACTTACTAGCTAACTTACATTCAAACTACACCGTGGACTTTTGCAGTTAACATTAACTTAAACGTGAACAGGTAAATGTTTGCATTTCAACCCATACAACCCGTGTTATAACAACGCGTCAGACAAATGTGGTGCAACTTCATACTTAGCTAAACAATAGTTAGCTAAAAATATACCAAGCTGCCACACTCCCAAAGTAACGTTAGACTGCCTCACGTAACGCTAAACAAGTAGCTAAAACTCTGTCAACTCCTGTGAGTGATATTGCACAGATATGTATCGTGTGCAATCAAGACACAAATTAACCCGTCATTTGCCGATGCAGTCTATTTGTTTTTATTAACATTCCGCAAAACTCGTGCAGAGTTCGGCAGTAAAGCTTTCATGACGTCTGCCCCCACTGCATGAAATATCCGCCAGAAAGGCTAAAGTAAAGGACTCATATTCAGTTAAAATCATTTGTAGGGCTAGGGGAAATTAAATTTATCTGTGATTGTCATTGATTTTAGTAAGATGTCGCCCCTGCTTTTTATTAATTGTATTCTGAAACCAGCTACCGTCCAGTCTCTTACTTTCCCATTTCTTTCTTCTCTCTTTCTTATATTATTTAGTGCCTTTCTTTATTTTTGTGATGTCCTGTCTGCCTGTAAGTCTCTGTGCTGCAGCTGGCCAGGTCTTTGATCAGTGGGACCTACCTGGTTAAAAATATGTTCAGTCACAGTGTTATGTATCTTTTCCTCCTCTCCTCTGCAGTATGGATTGGGTGCCGTGTTATCAGCCACCAAAGCATCTGCTAGCCTGCCTCAAGCAGGAGATGAATTTGATTTCTATCGCAGCTTTCCTGGTTTCCAGGAGTACTGTGAAACTCAAGGAGAAAAGCTTTTGCACTGGTGAGTGTATAACACATAATAACATAATGTAAAGCAATATAATACATTGTCAGTTATTTTAACCAAAGAATGCAGACATAGAAAGCTTTGCTTTCTGAGTAAACATCCTTCTGATTATTCTCAAAGAGTCACTGGTTCTTTTCTCTTTGTCCCTACATTAGCATGAGTCAGCTAATGCAGCACCATGGCTGCAGATCTCACATTAGAGACCATAGCAAGCTGACTGGGCTGGAGGAGAGGTTTGACTTGGTGGTAGACTCCAATGATGTCATCCTGGAAAGAGTGGTATGTCCTACAGCTCTGATACGACATAAATGTTTTCATGAGAAAGTGCTGGTAAACCGACTGAGTTCCTGTGACTGATTTCCAGGGGATTCTTCTTGATGAAGCCGACGGGGTGAACAGGAGCCAGCAGCCTGTCATGCCGGCAGGGTTTCAGCCTCCCAAGATTGTTGTGTCCAGCTGGAATCGCAAGGTTGGCTAACTAACACGTCCTCTCAGCTCTGACAACGCAGACTTTCATCTCTGTTTTGGGCTTTATTCAGGCTTAAATGTTATGTGCCAGTCCTGGCATTCAGACACATAAAATATTTGGAAGTTTTTTGGAACACTTGGCAAACATTTATTTCTAGTTCTTATCATATATCAAACTATAACAATGCAAAGTCATTTTCTGCTTGTATTGATCAGGGTTCAGACTCCAAGCGTGGCTCTGAGACATTCAGACTCCTCCATGCGAAGAACATCACAAGGCCTCAGCTGAAGTTCAAAGAAAAGACGGACAACAGCAACACCCCTTTTACCCCCAAGATCTTCATCAAGCCCAACGCAATAAAGCCCCTTCCTTCTTGTAAGACACACAATTCACTCTTTTGATTCCACCACTGCCCTGTCTACAGTTTCCCTTGCATTCATTTTATAATAATCCCTACTTTTTATTTAATTTATGGGTGAGGTATTTATAACTGAATCTTGTTTAAAACAGCTAGGCAAAAGTTACAAAAACAGCCATGTGCTATGTGAGAAATTACACCAAATGTGTCCCTAATATGGAATTCGACAAAAAAAAAAAATCATATTTGTTTCCCAATCATAGATTTCACCAACAAACAAATCCGTAAAGAGAGACCTGAGGACTTGGACGTCCCGGCTGCTCTGGCTGACTTCATTCACCAGCAGAGGACTCAGGAACATGTTGAAGACATGTAAGACAGATCCTTTAGCTTCATGCAATGTGAGCATTTTTGTCTTTTTCTCAGCTCATTTTTTCATCTACACTTTATACCATTTTGATCCATGTAGGTTCGCACACCCATACCAGTATGAGTTGGATCATCTTACAATACCAGAAAAGATCCTGTCTAAGCCTGAGCCACAGGTAAATTATAGAGCAGGGTTTTCAAATACAGAATTTTTTATGTCCTTAGCCTTCTGCCTGATGTTTTAATTCCTATAATGCACTTCTGATCTGTTGATTATTTCCAGATGTACAAACCAATGGCTGAGACAAAATGCTCCTTCATAGACACACTGGAGGATCTGGTGGCTCTGAATGAAAAGCTGTGCCAGTTGTCTGAATTCGCAGTGGATCTGGAGGTACAGATTCAAGAAATTTATTGGGTTTACTTTGCCATCAGATGCAGTTTAACTACACTTCTGCAAAGAGTAACTGGCCTCAGAATGTACTTTAAAAGATAGAGAAAATCCATTACCCTAAACATCTCACAGTTTCTTAGAGCTCTGTAATGGTAGCTCCCTCGGTTTGGTTTATTCAAGCGTGACTTATTTTCATACTTTTTTCATGTGTTCTCAATAATATAAATTTAGATAAGAAGGAATACCAAGCGCTCAAAGTTCCATTTGTATTTTTATACATAATTTCAGCAGGCAAGCTGTCTTTGTCAAGCTGTCCGACACTGTACCATTTGCACCGATATTTAAACAGGTTGAGACCATCAATCACGGAAAAAAACATAACAGGTGTAGCTCATTATTAGGAGTCACAGAAGTTAATCATGCAATCATCTCGATCTCAAAATGAAATATTACAAGTGACAAAGTAATATAGAAAACATTCAATAAGAAAAAAACAAGATAACTCAAAAGTATGTACACTATGGCTTAAAGACTAAATTGTTGTCATCCATCATTCCAGTGGGCATCATAAACACACAATAGTTGATCTGAAAAACAGAAGTGTTTGGATCATTTGGGCTTTATTATGTTACACTGATCCTGAAAAGGTTGTTCTGTTGACACTCTGCTCCCATTGCAGCACCACTCCTACAGAAGTTTCCTCGGCATCACCTGCCTGATGCAGATCTCAACCAGAGAGGAGGACTTCATCATCGACACCTTGGAGCTCCGCAGTGAGATGTACATATTGAATGAGGCTTTCACAAACCCAGCTATTACTAAGGTGACTGAAAAAAATTAAGCTAAAGGTGATTTAGACTAGCATATAAACTCAGGGTCACATCCTCAACTAAATCATCCATCCTCCTCTGATGAAATAAAGATTGTTGTCTAAAGGTGACTAATAAGGTAAAACACCAGAATGTTTTTGGTTTAGCCATTCAGAGTTGGGCCTTGTGAGTAATGCCTTGAATTTTCTTTGTTTTTCTATATTTATACCTCACCGAGGGCTGGGCGATATGGACAAAATCAAGCTGGATGTATTTTCTTTACCATTATCAGGTGTTTCATGGTGCTGACTCTGACATCGAGTGGCTCCAGAAGGACTTCGGCCTGTATGTGGTCAATCTCTTTGACACACACCAGGCCAGCCGTGCCTTGAACCTGGCCAGACACTCACTGGACCACCTGCTCAAATTCTTCTGCAACGTGGACTCGGACAAACGCTACCAGCTCGCCGACTGGAGGATTCGGTACGGAGGAGCCTGAGCCATTTGATGCATAGTCTTCTAGTCTGTTGATGTTTAGCTGTGTAATAGATTTGATACTAATCTCTTAAGGAAAGTCCATCATGCATTTCATGTTCTTTTTAATACTAAGCTAAAAGCGTGCCGTCGTTTTTGACTCTGGGAACTGAAATGAGAATTGTGCTGTCAATCATCCCCGCAGGCCCTTGCCAGATGAGATGTTCCAGTATGCCAGGGCAGACACCCACTACCTCCTCTATATTTACGACTGTGTGAGGGTGCAACTGTTGGACTTCAACCACGGGCAGCCTGGCCTGCTGCAGAGTGTCTGGAACAAGAGCAGAGACATCTCTCTGAAAGTATGCACAAATCTCAGTCTATAAACCTTGTAGTTTGAAGGAACATTTCGCCCAAAATACAAAATATATATATATATATTCACACACCCCTAGTACAGTCTATCCATCCAGATAGTTTCTGGGTGATTTTCCTGGGTTTCCAGTCTGTCCGCCCTGGGGCTGGATTCTTTTATGGAGTCCAAAACATCAAAAAAAACATGTGAAAGCTGTATCTATCCACCTCTAATTTGTACTTTTTGGGGGCATCAAGATCGAGTTTGCTGATGTTCCTTGGCAGGAAATAGTTCCAAACAAAACTCTTCACCCCCAAGGGCTGTGGATTATATCTGTGTCATTATTTTCGGAAAGAGCTGTTGCTAAATTTTTGACTATGAAATTAAGTAGAATCATCAAAAGTTTTGAAAAAGTCATGGAATTTAATTATGTTCTCTTTAATGAAATTAATTATAGTAATCTTCCACGTAACATTTTGATGTGCAAGTCTAACTTTCTGTAGCTGCTGGCAAAATGTGACATGCGTCAGTGCATGACATTGTTATGCTCTTTCAGTTTCACTTCTGTGCATGTACTTATAGATTGTGAGTTCTTAAAGTCTTGGAAAGGTTTGGAAATGGTACGAGGGACAGTATCCTTTTTTTGCACTGTTAAATATACATTTTAACATCCACATCAATTTTTCCCTCAATTCCGATTCCAGTAATTCCAATAGTTGTTTTTTTGTTTTGGTTTGTTTTGTTTTTGCTTTCATATTTTTAAATTTCACTCTATGGCCAGATACTTTTTCTGACATCCCTCATTGTTCCATACAGAAATATGTGAAGCCCATCTTCACAGAGGAGTCATACTTGGAGCTGCAGAGGAAGCAGAAAAAGTCCTTTAACACCCAGCAGCTCACTGCCTTCAGACTGCTTTTCGCCTGGAGGGACAAACTGGCGAGGCTGGAAGATGAAAGCACCGGGTAGGCTGTTTTGAAATGGATGGACTTGCTGTTATGGATGCCTGCTAGGGCTGTTTTCTGATTCAGACATTAATGCCTTGCGAAATCTTGCTGCCCATACGTTTGCCCGACAACAATCTCTCTGCCTTTCCAGTCTTTCGGTGTCATAGCCTTTTGGCTGCTTTCTGAACATGTTTTAACTTTGTTCACTCATATATCTCACTTCCTCAGATATGTCCTGCCCAATCATATGATGATCAAGATATCCGAGGAGCTGCCAAAGTGAGTTTGTTGGATGTCATATGAAGTATCGAGCTTTTCGTGTGCACCATGCACCTGTTCTCATTCTTAGTTCTGGTGCGTTTTATTTTCTAGTAACCCTGAACACAGTATTTTGTCTGTTTTTACCCAGAGAGCCCCAGGGCATCATTGCCTGCTGTAACCCCGTCCCTCCACTGGTGCGGCAGCAGGTCAACGAGCTCCATCTATTAATGCAACAGGCTCGGGACATGCCTCTCCTTAAGGTAAGAAGTGATGAGGAAATCATGTTTTTCCATTATTTCAGTGTGCATCAGTCACTTAGATCAATCAAAAACTGCAATGATCTCTTTACTTGCAGGCCGAAATTGGAACTGAGAAGAAGAAAGGTCTCACGCCCATAAAGAAGGTTAGTTAAAAACTGATAAATCAAGATGAAATTCTCAATTTTGAATTAATTGGTTAAATGCTAATTTGGCTGATTTAGTTTGAGGAACTGAGTTTAAGAAAAACAATAATGTTATGTAATCTTCCAGTCGGAGGCTGCTTTATTTGGCCCCCATGATACATCCAGGACCTCTGAGAGCGATTTTCCCCTCTTCTCTCCTGATGGTAAGCTTAATTCATTGTCATATGTGTTTTTTTACAATTCAGTATTTTCGCCAGTTAGACACTCAACTTGCACATTTGTTTTCAGAGCTGCCTGTCAAGCAGGGAGTGCTCTTCTCAGACGAGGAGCCAGGAAAGGAAGATGACATGGAAAAAACGAAAGGTCTCATTGCACCGGCCAAAATCACTCTGTTTCAGGTAGAGATGTCAGCTGTGGTGTTCCAGTTTGTTGAGCCAGTCTGTTCATATGTTATGTACCTATTTAACGTGGCCTTGTGCTTCCTTTGAAGGAGGTGGAGACAAAGAAGGACCAAGAGTCCCTCACTGCTGCTCAGGTGAAAGCCAGCCAAATCACAGAGTCTTTCATTAACCCTTTTAGAATGGTAAGAGTGCAGCACTGATTAACCACAAGTGTTATAAGCATTGTTTTATATAGTTGGACATTAAGTAATGTTTTATTCTCCTCCTTTTTGTTTTTAGTATTTACCCTCCAGTGATGTGCACATCAACAAAAATGCCAAGTTTGACCCCTCTACAAAAATATATGAGGTAAAGAAAGAGTTTTATACATTCCTCTATACTTAACCAATGTAGGATAATAAAGATCCGATGTTTAAATGGGGCGTAGAAACAAAAGTTTTTATTTATTTATTTATTTTTATCAGTTCATATCAAGCAGAAACAGTATTTTATCATTTCTGTCCTACTGTTCTTTCACCAATTTAATGCTCGTAAGCCTGTTTGAACACACACACACACCCAGACACACACACACACACAAACACACACAGGTTGGAGTTAGCTATTCAAGCATTGTAAAGAACTATACCTCACTTAAATACAAAATACCCAGACTTCATCTCATCAGGCCTATATTTAACCATTCAAATGAAATATTTATAATCAAACAGAACTAAAAAATGTTACCACAGAAGTAGATGTTGCGTTACTCCACGGCTGAGATGTGATGTGGGAGCACAGCCAAGAGGACAACTTCAACTTTCTATCTAATATTATAAAAAAAAATGTTAACTGGTTATACAGAGTTTGATATGATTTAATTTTTGTTGTTTTGGATCCTCGTAAAATTTGTGTTCAGTTTCCGTTACCATTCCTTGAATATATTTAATTTAGTGTGATGAAAGTGGCTGCAACCAAGCTTACTCATGATGTTACCGGTACACTTGAAGGCTCATAGCTGCACCATCTCATATTAACAGATCAGTAAAAGGTGGAAGCTGCAGAGTATTGAACAGCAACAGAAGGAGTTGGAGGCCAAGCGGAAAGCCAGGGAAGAAGCTAAAGAACATGTAAAGAAGGTGGCAGGTAAGGGACACTAACTGGTCTTAAATTTACGGTTTGTACTGTAAGCCCACATGTTGTTCTTCATTGTACTGTCATGTTGATTTCCACAGAGGAGAGGAACAAAGCCAAGCAGAGCTACCAGGAGTCTCTTCAGAACGTCGCAACTGTTCGCCAGCAAGCAGCCGTGAGTAATTTGCTCTCTTTTGTGCTTAATTTTGCTCTTTTCTACTTCAAACAGGCTTAGCGCTCCGACAACTTTGCGGCTCATGTCACCACTGGGCGAGCGCAAACCTTTGGTGAAAACCGTCCGATTGTTTCGGCCAAGAGCCTGGCACAGCGCATGAATGATAGAGCCGCATAAGCTGTTTTAAGCCACCGCATCGCTCCCAATTTTCTTAAGACAAGGCTGGTATTTTTACACATAAATATGGTGACTCACAAGCGAGGGGACCACCGCTGCCACTCGCGCGGTCGTGGTGTTTTAACATTTATATGCGTCACATGATGCGCCTGGGGAAGAGGGACGCTCCGTGTGGGATTGGAGCATTAGAGGCATGTCCTCAACTCATCAATTGCTGAATGCTTCTTTTCCTCCTGGGGAACAACAATAGCTTTTTTCTGCCCAAAATCCCTCTGCCAGTTAGCTCCGGCTCTCCAGGGTATTGCTTGGCACCCTTCTGCTTGGCTAGTCATACACACTCTTTGCCACCACATGGAGTTTCCTCTCTATTGAGGGGGCTCGGTGAGACAAAAGTCTTGGTATCGCGTCTTTTCTCCGCAGTGCAGGAAATAAAGAGAGACAGGTGACCACTGTTTCACTGCCTGCTCTCTCCCAGCTGGTGGCTTCTTTTTCGCCTCTGCCTCTGACTGTGCACCTAAAGCCATCAGTCGCTAGCACACACATACACAGCGATGGTGTGTACCCCAGTAATCCATTGTGTGATGAGGGCTTAAGAGAGAAGTTGGCTTTTAACTTTGCTCCCTGCTGAAACAGCGCCTTCGAATAAAGTCCGTTGGCAGCGTTTGGTGGCATGTGTCACTGTCAGAATTGTTGGCAGCGTGGCTTGAAAGTAACACTCGCCAACCTGCCAAATGCAGGCAAAAATTGGCTATGGTGGGAAACTGCCAGTTCTACCCGCCACTTTTGCAGTGAGGTTTTCTGATCTAGTGTCTGCGAGAAAAAAATCCCTGCAAGCCTCTACAATACTGATGCTTTGATTGGTGCATACTGTGCCTTGAATATCAAACATCACTTGTCCGCTCATGTCAACAGGTGTGTCATCAGGTCACATTTAGCCAAGGTGATGTAAGGTGGTTTGTTTTTTGGTTTTTGTTTTTGTTTTTGTTTTTTGGGGGCGGTGGGGGCATTCTGCTTTACTGGACAAGCACAGTAGAGAGAGACAGGAAAGACAGGGCAGAGAGCAACAAAGGGCCCGGCCCAGAATCGAACCCAGTTCGCTGCATCAGAGACCCAGCCTCAATGGTATGTGATACGGGCTCTACGCAGTGATCCATCAGGGTGTCCCAGATGGTTAAATTTTAATTAACCACAAGAAAGAATATGGCAAGAAAACAACATGACATTTTGTCAAGAGATGTTTACAGTGTTGAAGTCTAAGACAAAATCTTTTGTTGTTGGGATGAGTAACTTTGAAATGCCTTGTCAATTTAAAATTGTCAATTTGATTGATATGATAAAAACAAAAGACATACTCTCTTCAAACTCACTGGTAAAGATGATGAAATGCCAACAGTTCACTTCTCTGCAATCCTTTGATCATATTGGAAGAAAAAAGTACAGGAAATTCTGAGTTGCCGGTAACTCTGAAATCCATCTGCCATATTTGCTAACAAAAAATTAATTTCAAGCTGTGGTTGGCAGCTATGTTAGCAGAGCTGCTGGAGAGCAAAATCTGAGTGAGGTAACATTACTGATGCCAGAAATTCTGGTTATGTGAATATATGTGAAGCCATATTGGACTTGCAGTCATTTCCCCAGTCTTAATGGAAACATTTTGAATATTTTCTATGCAGTCATACATTAAAGGCAACTAATACTTACGTCATATAAAACTTATTTGTCACTGTAGGAAAATGCATGTCTAAAATGCACTCATCCACAGCCACTAAATTGCTAGTTTGGTCACTATGACTAAAGCAACAGCTGTAGTGTTTTGTTTTTGTCTTTTGTTTAGCATGGCTTATTTTACACCGAGGGCTTGAAATCAGCTCTGGTTCAGGGTAGTCAGCTGCTCAGACTTTTTACTAGATATAACGTTTTTTCTTTAAAAAAAAAAATGAAAGAATTGCAGAGAGAAATATCTGCACTAGGAGATCATTCGTTTTGTCTGGTGTGTTTGTGTGTGTGTCTGTCTGTGGCTAATCTCGCAAACCACTGGTTCGATCAGCATAATTTTTTTTTGTGCCCAGTTGTGACTGTATGTTGAAGAACCTCTTGTGGTTGCAATGATTCAAAAACTTTTGTTCTTGCTACCTCAGCTCCCTCACTCCATTCATTGTCTAGCTCGCTCGACCATTGTTGCTCTCTCCCTCTCTCTGCATGCTTCTGGGCCTGTCAGCCTAATAGGATACTTTTTTTTTTATCCTATTGTTGCTGTGTTCACTCCAATCGTGGGTGAAAAAGTCCAGGACGTGCACTGCTTTTTCTGGGCGAGTTAATAAAACACACTGCTGACGAAGAAAGACACACGCTAAAACCGTACACACATCACATAAGTGAGCTGTGCTTGTGTGTCTGTCATGATGCGTTGAGCTGGAAAGGAGTGTGTTCAGGTCTGCAGTTTATTGGAGCAGGTTTCTTAAAGCCTGATTTGTTCATGGCAGCGTAGCGACAGAGAGGACAAATTAAGAGTCTTTATTGAAATGAAGCAACACTTCCAGTCTCTTCTGTCTTATGTTTGCCATGCTCTGCTGCAATGTACATCAGCTACAAGGAAAACTGCTCCCGTGCTGCAGAGGATTAAACTGAACACTCTGCTGCCTGAGCTTCACTAAGCCTCACAGTCACTCACACAGCAAACCAGGGGGAAATGAAGAGTAGCACAATTTAATAGTAAGGTAAATTGCATGTTTTGCTCGACTTAAAAATAAAAAAAGAGTAAGAAGAAGGGGGGACACATTGCAGCATACACCAATCAAAGTCTCAGTATTGTGGAAGCCTTGTGTTCATAAATACTAGATGAGAAAACCTCAACCTCCCAGTTAACCACCAAAGCCATTTTTTATCCACATTTGGCATGGTTGGCAGATTTTCATTTAAAGCCCTGTTTACATCATTTGTATACACCAGAACAGTGTTGTCGACATCCCCTTCACAAATCCACAACAGTGTGTGTGCTGCACTTCGGGTCTGCAGCTATTCATTGTGGCTTCAAAAATGATCCAAATCTACCTTAACAAATTAGGAAATCCACATCAGAGGAAGCCGCTTAAGCACAGTATTCAGTGTTAGGACTGAATATAGTTAGCCTAGAGGCAATTGTTTTACAGTCACTTTGCACTCATTTGTTGTGTGGCCCAAAATGAAGTCACTTCATGGTCACAGCAAAGGTTTAGACTTTTTTTATTTATTTATTGATGGTACAGTGTTACTATTGTACCATCAGTAACAAAAATAGGTTATTTTTACATTTCTTTACAACACAAAAATGGCAGTCTCAGGAGTTAGAGATGCCACAAAGTGATTCTGCATCTTATTGACTTTGGATGCATATGAAAGGTGTAGTCAGACTGCACCAGTGTTGTTTGATTACACCAGTAGTGAAGCCAAGTATAAACTTGTTCTCATAGATTTCTTTAAATAATAGAATATAATCTTGTCGACAAATTCCATCAGGAATCTGCAAAAGGAGGCGGAAAGAAAAGAGAGAGGGTCCCCAGTGAGGTTGGAGAGTCAACTCCCAAACCAAGCAAGAAACTGATGAAATCTACAGAGAAACCCCAAAAGAAAGAACCAACTCCCAAAGAGGACTTCAAACCCTTCAACTACAATCCGTCAGACTTTAAAGTCTTTTCAGGTATGCATACAACTTTTTAAAATCACATTTATCATTAATACAATTATATTCTGTTATGTTTATTGTAAATAATACAAATTCAAATCAATACGTACCAATTAATTGACAGGTGTCAAGTCAAAGGACAGTTCACAATTTGATCCAAACAGACAAGGCCATGATCCCACAAAAAAGGTATTTTTTCTCATTTTCTCTTAATTTTCCTACAGCTCGAGTGTTTAGGAAAAAAGCTGTCACAAGTACTTCATCAGTTTATTGACTTTATCATTACATTTGCATCTGTCGTCCAGCACAAAAATCCCAGGGGACCAAAATCTAATTTCTCCGCTGGAAACCGAAGTATGTCCTACCTGGCTGGAAAATCTGACAGGTAAAAATTTTGTTGATGTTTTACATTAAATTATATTTTGTGCTGTTGTTTACCTTTGGCGATCAGAGAGTTAGATAAATCCCTGTAACGCTTTTTTTTTTTTTTTTTCTTTCCACAGAGGATTCCGACACAACTGGCCCAAAAGATAGACCTACTCCTCAGTGATATTTTTAACTTTTTTTTTTCTCCACAAAAATTTTGTCACTTCTTGTTCTCCTCAAAAATGAAATTCAGTACTTACTGAGTTTCAAAATGTAATGTTTTGCTTTTGTGGAACAATTTATCCTGTAAATACTTGGAAGACAGCCTTATTAAAATTATTTTAGAGGAAAAAAAATCCTGATGTGACCTACATTTCTTGATTAACAACAGTTTCATTCTGGTGGAGCAGCATTCAAATTTCCATAGATGTTTATGGTCAGACCAGTAATGGCCACAGTTGTAACTGTCTGTAACTTACTGAAGTTAACAATGTTTTTCTGTAGTTTGCACATCTAGAACTGCAAAATTACAATAAAGAAGTGTAAAAAGAAAATGAATGGAATTGCATTATGGCAGTCTTTTTGTTTTCTGTGTGCATATATTTTATACTTTGCTTCCAAGACTAACTAAATGGTGTTAACTACATGTTCCCAGAGTGGCCAATACTGGTGTTTGACCATTTGATAAGTCTAATTTATTTGAACTGAGAAGTGAAAATGTTCTGCTTAAGTGCAATACTTAATATCATTAAACATCAATTATTTATTTAGATACATAGTAAAAAGTAAAATGCAGAGAACTACAAGTGTTTACCTCTAACTATAGAGCTTCACATGGAACTAGCTGCTAAAATGTATTTGTATTTTATAATTTAAGAAACATGCAAATTGAAAAATCAAAAGTACAAACCTGCTGGAAGAACCTATAGCCTGTGCAGCTGATAGTGTTTGGGCAGTGGAAATGTGACGAGCGGTGCGATGTTTTGGGACTGCAAGCACTGCCTGATATGCTCAGCTGTTCTGCATTTTACAAGTTTACAAAGTGTGAATACGTGAAAAAGCCATGAATCATTTATACAGTTGATTACACTTCATTACCGCCATGCTGGTGAGTCATTTTTAGTCAGTGTGTTACAAGCCATCTAGTTGGCAAATCCTGCCTCCAAAGGTTTTGGCTGCATAGCTGTAGAGTTAAAATAGCCGAATGTAAAAAAAAAAAAAAATCTCTGCTGAAACAACTTTTTCCTTGCCCTGGCAAGCCTGGAAGGTTTGTTATTTCACTTGTACAAAGTCCCAATAAAGGATGTTCTCCTGCATTGACAGGGTTAGCCAATACAGCATGTAACAAAATGTCTCTGCATACTGTTATACAATCCAGCTTTAGTTTCATGCTGCGAAAAGACAAAAGGCCAGTATAAACTGCAATCTCAAGACTTAAAAGTGAAATACAAAACACACCAGCAGGGAGCATTGCATCCACAGAAAGCTGTGCTTGCCAACAACTGTTGAACCTGCCGCAATGTTTTCTTCTTTTCACCACCTCAACATCCACCAGCCACCAAGGAGAAGAAACTGAAGTCCGATGAGTGCTAAGTTTACTGACATCATGTTATATAATTTCCGATTAATTTTATTCTGATTAATTTATTCAAAAGGTTTCTCTCCCTGCCACAAGTGCAGCTTTAAGTTTTGCTAAATCATTCAGGAAGGTTCATATACCATCATTTGAATTCTCTAGTTTTGTGCTCAAAACTGTTTTAGGATTGGGGCCCATCTTCCAGCACCACCTTTCTGTGCAATAATGAATCAGACATCACTTTATTTGCCCATACAATAAATGCACAGAATTTTCTCGATTGCAATAGTGTGTATTTACAGAGGTCTTATTGCATAAATCACTGACACATAAGGCAAACAAATGGCCAGAGAGGACCTTACATAGTGCAAAAGTACAGCATCAAGTGTCGGGTCCTTTTTTGATGCTTCAGCAGTCCATGCAGGTGATGGAGAGTAACATGAGGAAACACAGTGAAGTCCAAACAAGGACCTCTGCAGCTTGTCTGCAGAAAAGGGGAAGACAATTAATGGTTTGTTAAATTACTGCACCAGTGTTACTACATGAGCTGTGTGTATACTGTACTTATCCTCTAACCATCAGGTCATCATAACCTGACAGAATCCCAGACTCCAATAAGTCCAGACTGTTCTTCATTTTCTCAAAGGCCCTTCATGTGTATGTGTGTATATTATTTGGTATTTGTTGTTTTTGTCACGAAGAACAAGTGTCTTGGATGCAAGAAAAATTTCAGAAGAGATTCTGACAATAAAGTACTCAACTCAACTCAACCCTCGCTTGCTCATTTGCAATTCCCCACTGTACAGCCAGCACTCCATCTAGTGGACAAAACTTATTTAGGAGGGAATCCAAAGCTGCATATTTGGGCTTTATCAGTTTTCCAAACTTGCTAGCTATTATCCTCTCGTGTCTTATCTGCCAGAGGTGAATGAGACCTCACAACTTCATGGCCTTGTGGACAGTATAAAAATCCCCAATGCCTATGGAGGGACAAACACACTTGCAGGGTAAACTGTGGCAGAGGTCAGGTTAATGTTTGGGTACAGGTTGGATGAGCCTGGATATGGCACGTTCACCCATTCACACACTGATGGCAGAGGCTAACCAGCTATGGAATAAAAATTTATTTGGATGAAATAATGTTTCATATGCTAGCATTAATGGCTTCTATTAAGGATAACGGAGGGATAAAGTTATATTTCCCTGCTGTTACTCAGCTCAACTTACTAACACTCTACATCTTTTCTCATTAAAATGTGACAGTAAACATTAAAACCTGAGGCACTGCAGGCGATATTTCCCACTCGATCCGATTGGTCGATAGGTAGGTAGGCGGGTGTATGTGTATTTTAGTAGGCCTAGTTGCCGTGGAAACGTTAAAACCTGCTGCTGAAGAAGCGTTCATCTCAATACGGTGAATGCAACATCCGTGCCATATGTCAAGGAACAGTTGTTGACTTCATAACATGGGAAAAAGTCTTCCGGAACTTGGATACACGTGAGCTCAGCTCTACGTAGGTCTGCTCCTTTTCGTAGTCGGACCACTATTTGGCCAAGTGCTGTGAGTAGCAGCGAGGGAGGAGTCTGTCTGCGGTCTGGTCACCACCCATGCGGCCTGCCGCAAGCAAACGCTGTTGGTTCAGGTCCACGTGGGGTTTACAGGCTATTGAACACGGTAGTGTGTGGAGTCAAACAAACTATAAAGACATCATCCTTCAATTCCATTGGTTTATAGATTGCTAAGCGTCATCTTTCTGTAAGACGAAGCATCAAGTGTGGGTGTCAGAAAACGCCAAAGTGTCAGATCTTGTCCTGCTCACATTGCCACATTTTCAAACACGCTAGAATTATTCCTGGTCGTGGCTAACAGTCATGGATAGTATAAAAGATGGATGGTTTACGGAGAAATGTACATTATGGCCGGGGCAAGCGATGAGTCTCCAAGTGGAAGAGCTCCTGTACCACAAGAAATCTAAATTTCAAGATGTTATGGTTTTTAAGAGGTGAGTACTTCAGCTAGGAAACTTGGCTAACAGGCTATGCTAACCAACTGTTAGCGTCAGCTAGCAATGAGCAACTTGACCCAAGCGTCAGCTTAAGTTCCTCCGCCTGCTACTGATGAGTTGTCCATTTACCTCACGTTTTTGTAAACGAATGTGCACGATAGCAATCGAGATGTGACGAGATTGTCTCTGGGCTAGCTAAAGAGTAACATAAAACGTTAATGACAGGCTAACAAGACTTGCTAACAATGTGCTAGACAGCCAGGACACGCTATCTTACTAACAGACATTCTGTTGTAATCAGTTTACCTGCGTCTTGAACACTGTGCTTTATGTTTCTGACAGTAAAACCTATGGGAACGTCCTGGTGCTGGATGGAGTCATCCAATGCACAGAGAGAGACGAGTTTTCCTACCAAGAGATGATTGCTAACCTTCCCCTGTGCAGCCACCCCTGCCCCAAGAAGGTATTCATTACTGCCACACTTACAGTGAAAGGATACGGAATTCAGACTCCCTTTCCTGCCAAATGAGTCATGATTACATGTCCTCTCATGATGACTAATGCCCAACTCTTCCCAGGTCCTGATCATTGGTGGTGGAGATGGTGGCGTGCTAAGGGAAGTGGTGAAGCACCCACTGGTTGAGTCAGTGGTTCAGTGTGAGATAGATGAGGTGTGTGCAGAAACACTGACAAGGAGTTCAACTTTTCTCCAGAATTTAGAATACCAACAAATTACAATTTATTCCATATAATAAATGTGACCAGTGCTTGTTCAATTGAGTGGTGATGTTGTTTGCTGTGTAGGATGTCATTAAAGTGTCAAAGAAATACCTACCAGGGATGGCCAAAGGGTTCTTCAGTCCCAAGCTCATCCTAAATGTGGGAGACGGCTTTGAATTTATGAAGCAGAACCAGGATGCCTTCGATGTCATTATAACAGATTCCTCAGATCCTGTTGGTAAGTCACCAGTCAGCACCAGTGTTTGTATTTTAATGTCTTTCTTGGCCAAGTAGTGTAAGGACTAGTTCTGTGGTTCTGAGTCCTCTTTGTTTTCTGCAGGCCCTGCTGAGAGTTTGTTCAAGGAGTCTTACTATCAGCTGATGAAGACAGCCTTGAGGAAGGGTGGGATTCTTTGTTGCCAAGGTGTGTTGAGCATAGTTATTTTGTTTATTGATGTGAAAGGTTGTCTGCAGTTGAACTTTTTTGTTGACATGAGTTTTTAGTAGCCACTAACTCAGGGCAATGTCATTGAAACAAGCAGTCAGTTAGCAGTCAGTTGGATTGTTTATTTGCTAGTAGTAATGTGGTGACTAGCAGTGTAAATGGAACTTTTAGGCTTTTGCAAATCAAACTGGACCAATCACTGTTTGGAACATGAATAATAATACCTCTTCCTGGCTGCACTTTCCACAGTTTAAATCCCGTGTGATTCAGATGATGTTGAAATGAGGTCGGCTGTAGCCTGTGTTATTGATGACTGCGATATTCAGATTGGGGAAAGCCTGATAATTAATTGCAGTCAAGCGCTGACTTTCTTAAAAGCAAAAAGCTGCTGCTGACATCCCACTCACGTTTCAAGTTTCATAAGAGTGCTTGTGTTACTGGACTTCTGCAATATTGATGGCTTTTATTAACTCCAAAGGAACTGTCACGTTCCCATTTATCAAGTCTGTCTCTCCCACCCACTTGAAGATAGAATGGTGCCAGAAAAGACTGGCAGGAAATTAACATGCCCTCTCTTGTGCTCTTCTGTCAACTTCCACAGGAGAGTGTCAATGGCTCCATTTGGAGCTGATAAAGGAGATGCGGACCTTCTGCAAGACCCTATTCCCGGTGGTGGACTATGCCTACTGCACCATCCCCACTTATCCCAGCGGCCAAATTGGCTTCATGCTTTGCAGTAAAAATGCCGTGAGTGTGCTTGTCAATCTCCATTTGTCATCCGTCACTCCCACCTTGTTGGTGGATTAGCAATACATTCCAGTGGCTTAACTTAAAACTTGTTTCACCATCTTGTAACGTAATACCTTACCTTATAATATCATCTCCTTGGTGCTTGCTACTGTCTATCAAATGTCTAAAGTCATCCTTCCCTTTTGAATTAGGAAACAAATTTCCGGGGACCAGTGAGAGAACTGTCAAAAGATGAGGTGGAAACAATGAACCTTAAATATTACAACCCAGAAATCCACAAAGCCTCATTTGTTCTCCCTGAGTTTGCAAGAAAGGTAAACATTGTTGAAATGACTAATGTTTTAAAGTGCTTGACTCTGTATGCAACACCCAAGTATATCTGCCAACTGCTATCTTATATCTGCTGCATGTTCTTATGTCTCTGACAGGTACTTAATGAAGCGTGAGTGGCAACAGCAGACCACCCTGTTCATCCTTGACCCGGCTGTCTGACAATAGAAATACCTACCTTGTTCCGTAGCAGCTGCATCTCCATAAAACTTAACACTGTCCAGGCCCACCGTGGAGAGAGGACCTGGTGAAGATTTTATGGGTGGAGGGTGGGAAGGTGCTTCATTATACAGAGAAAGTGTTAATTCCTTCCAATGCTTCCCTCCTTTCAGTCTTACATGGTCCTTGTATGTATTTATTTTTTTTGTTTTGTTTTGTTTCCTATAATTGTAAATTGTCTTATATCCTGACAGCCTCTTACAAAGAACAATTGGATGGGTTTGGCTGAGTGGGAAGAGTTATGGCATCACACATGACCTTAGGCTACATCCACACTAAGTCAGGTAAATTTAAAAACACCTTTTCTCTCCCGTTTTGGCCCTCCATCTACATTAAGCTCCACCTGCTAGAACAGGGCTTTTCAATAATGCTCCCCAAAGTGTTTTAAGTTAAGAGCACCAGTCTTGCAGGCCATGTGCATAGACCTGCGCTGATCAATAGGGTACTTTAAGCATTTTGGGGCATTCTGGCATGGATGTTGGACTTTTGGAAAAAAGGCTCTGGAAACAGTGTGGATGGAACACCAAAACGGCAGTTTCAGATTTATCTGGCGTAGTGTGGTCATAACCATACTATCTTAAGACACCCACCATTTGAATAATTTAAACATAGTGTACACATACATATATTTGTAACATATTGCTACCCGTAACGGTTTTATTTCAATCAGCTTTTGCGCATAGGAATATATCTGTCATAACTGTACATGAACAGTACTAATATGTTAAAAAAGAGGAACATTGCTTTGTCTCTTCATTATAGTGTACAAGGCAGATATCAGAGTAGAAAGCTCAGGTCTCAAAAGTTGAGAAAATGTTCCCTTTAAAATGTCTGTGTTGTGAGACGATATGAATTAAGTTGATGTTTTACATTGCCCTTCAAGTTAAGACTGTATTGTTACAGTATTGGACCTGCTGTACCTAATATTGATTTCATAAAAGTGTTATTGGAATTTTATGATCCAAGAAATGACTTCCAGATATTTCAAGTAATTACCAAATATAATATGCAGTATATGGTATACTAGCAATAGCCTGTATGCTGAAGGATTATTGCTTTATGTGAATTTTTTTTATAAATGGTTGCCCTTATAGTTCAGGGTGGTTCTTTTTTGAGCTGTCTGTGAAGTTTGAGTACCATACTTTTTTTTTTCTTTATAGGGAATGAGTCCTGTTTGGGATTTATTATGAGAATAGCTGTTGTAAAGTACTGGAAATTAAATATTAACGGATCATCTATCAGTTGTAAATCAGTGTTGAATCTATGTTGGGAAATAGTGTCGCACCTGAGCAATGGAATCATGTTTTTATAAGAATTATGAAATGTAATAAATCAATGACATAAAATAGGTATGTGAGACCTGTCTGCATTCATCATCCAAGGGGTTTACTTCAAATGTTTTTTTTGTTTTTTTTTAGATAACACAAGACATCCATCTGACCTTAGACTATATTTTAGTTCAAACTTGAAGGTCCATTTATCTTCACTGTTATTCTAGTGTCTGCAGTAGCTCACTGTTTAAAGCTTATGTAAGTGTATATTTTGACTTAAGATTATATGTAATTGTGCACTCTCCCTTCCACTAACAGGCCTGGTAATAACAGGCTTTACTTACAATAATGTATATGTGAAATTAAATTGATACCTTAGGGTAAAGATTTTTTCTTGACTCACTCTGGTAAGCCACCGAACAGTGGAAGTAGTCGGGAACCAGTAACTTGCTCAAGGACGCATTAACCCAAGGGCATTTTAACCCAGAGCCTCACGTTGAACGATGGTCTCTAAAAACCACTAGACCACAACCTGTCTCATACTTGCAGGCTCTCAGAATTATAGCCAATTCCTGCCACAGAATAACCTCTATCATTGCATCAACACTTTTTAACCAAATGTGGTAATGTGTGACACCTTCCTAATAGGTATTTCAGCTGCTGATCAGCTATATGATCGAGCAATACTGTTAGTGCCATAAAGGGAAGCGGTAGTTCAAACACTGCTGCAGGAGACAAACAAATCCCAAGTGTGGTTTCAGTATTTAGGCACAAGATGGCATACTTTAATTTCTTATGTAATGGTCTTGTTGCTTATCAAGGTATAGCTGTGAGAAGAAATGTGTTTAAATTGAATATACAACTCAGATGAACATTACAACGAAAGCAAAAATGTATTTGTATTCTCGGTTTTACCATGGAATATGAATGGCAGACCATTCCTCCCCATCAAATTGTCAGTCTTTGTGCTCTGCAATATGAAGTGTCACTATTGCCTTCAATTGCATCAACTCTAGTTCTTTTTGTGTAAGACCCGGGTCCTCAGTGGTTTTCCATCGGATTGTGGTTAAGCTTCAACATTTGCTGTTGATGTACTCTTGGGTGCGCTACTCTCCTTTCTGTTGATGAGCGTTTACATAACACAGGATATGACAGCTATAGCTCTCTAACATTAAGACCCATAAAAGAGCAATTATAAATATTTAATTTGATCTTTATGTGCTTTAAGAATAATCACTGCTGCAGCTCCCTGCAGTGCTGCAAGCTACTGAAAATGTTATTTAAGTTACATTTAAACAATGTAGCCTTTGCAGTTTAAGATAGCTTTGAACCACATTCTCAGTGTTACCCTTTTACTAAACAGTCAGCAAAAAATGTCGAGTTTTTTCTGAAGTTTGAATGAATGGTCTTTTGTGATATCTTTAGAGAGCTTTCGAAGTGGCGCTGCAGGCTAGGCGATAGGAAGTAGAGGTAGTGAAAACGAAGACTTCCACGCACATTAATATGATTTGGTAGAACCTGTGCCGGTCGTCATGCTGATGTTTTTTACTGTTTGAAGTCTCTTGCAGGGTAGGCTGCAGATACTTTTGAGGAGGCCAGTTGTTGTAAATTCTTCAAACACACTGCATCACCAGTATGTCCATTTCAACAGTCAGCTAATCTTTGGCTTGGCTCCGGGCCTCCTTCAGATTAACAGTGTACAGAGAAAATGCTCCAAAAACTCTGTTTTGAAAGCACAGCGAATCCATTTGATCATGTCCTACCAACTAGGGCACGCTGGAGTGTGAGCGTGTTCCCTGCAGGTAGCACGATCGACGTCACAACAGTAAACCACCAGCCTCATTTAATTGAGCTATCACAGTGCTGTTTCCTGGAGGTTGAGCACAACAAATTACTCATGTAATTTAGATTGTTAAGTATGAGCTGCATTTCTCCTTATGTGTTTTCCAAGAATATATATGACATCCTCTCCCAGCATGTGTTATATATGCCTCATTTTCTTCACTCAACTGACAAAGACTCTATGTATTTTATATTTCAATCATCTTCTCGTGGAGACAAGCTTTCTAAAAATGCACAGTTAATGTATGCTGCTTTGTTTTAAATCAGTGTCAGTTTCAAATGTTGGGGTCATATAACCATTGGTCCAGGGCAAACCTCCTGTGTGCCTCAGTTTATCCAATTTACTCATATTCCAAAAGGGAAGTAGTTGCCCGTTTCTCACCACCTGAATCCAAACAGCCTTGTTTATTGTGTGAACTTAACTTGCAGGCCTGGAACTGCAGCCACAGTATACACTGATATCTGATTGGAGAGATTGTGTTTTCACAGTCGTTGTTCTCTGTACCATGTAATACATGACATAAATATGTTTTTATAATCTAGTTTGGATGTACTTGAACTGCTATTTTTTTTTTTTAAATGTTAGTTTGGTAAACTATTAGATTTTCTGGGAAGATAAAATGCAGTTTATTTTTCATTATGGACAAGTTATTAGTGAAATAATCATTCAGTCATATCCCCAAAACTGCATGTGATATCATTCTTCAGCCAAAGCCCATTGATTATGGTTTTCAATCCAAAATCATTAGAGTAAAAGTACAATGTACTCCAACAGTCACACTGCTCATGTTAATTTAGACTAAAGTAAGATGGATTGTACATCGCTCACCAAATTGCTGAAGACAAATTTTTGTTTTTAAACAAGTTTTAGGTTTACGTCCAGTAGATCTATGATGCTCCAAGTCATGCTGGGTGTCAGACTGTTCAATTGTAATCTCTAGGTGTCAGAGAGGCACACGGAGGCAAAGTGACAGGAATCAGATGCTGAGACAAGTGAAGAGTTGAACACTGGGAAGTCAGTTTCTGGCCAGTCCATTTTATTTTGCCTTTTGAAAACATTTACTGATAGCTACTGCAGGGAAATGTGACCTCTTTATTTTGAGTGTTTAGGTGCTTCAGATTAAGTTCTGTCATGCATCATGCAGTTGATGAGTTCAGGATTTGTTCATCACCTGCTTGAAGGTGGGTTTGCGCACAGTTTGTCTGTCATAAAACTGTCAATATATTAGTTTGCTATTGATGCCAGAAGCATTTTTAGCGCAGTGACGTAGTCGTTTACTGCAGATGTTCTCTCTGGAAAATCACATGAGCACAACACCTCACAATTTGTCAAAAAAGGTTAAGTGTTCAATGCCTCCTTTTGTTTTGTCCTGACCCCTTCGTCTCACCCCAGCCCCCCACCCCTATCACCATCAGCACACATCCCACCACCCTCCGTCATACACCCACCACGCTCTTCTACGTCAGTTGCAGACAGGGGAGAGAGGGCTATAAAAGAGTGGGGGACTTTGGAGGTAGAGCAGAAGAAACATCAGTGGCTTCCAAATCTGGTGACAGCACGTGATCAAGGATCCACTAACTCTGCACTTTCTCAACCATTCTTGCTCTGCAGCTCTGACCAGTCTGAAGGCTTAGGCTCTCTCACGCTCTCCTCTCACATCCACACTCACACACTCCCACTCTCACTGTCTCTGTGAGCCTCCTGCTCCTGTGACTAGCTCTGGTCCGTCCCCTGCACTCCTGTCACAGCATGCAGCTCCTCGTGGTGTTAGCAGCTCTCATGGGGGTTCTGTTCAGTGTTAGAGCAGCCGCCGTGCTTCCTGTGGAGGATAGGAGC
>OMKZ01004329.1:58267-85197 GCA_900302535.1 Neoniphon sammara
TATATATGGTAAATTAAACAGGAGACTGTCTTTGTATTTTTGTATCTTTGTATTTTTGCAGTTGTATTGGTTGGTTTATGAGAAATTTTCTATCAATTTCAGCTGTCCTTTTTGATAAATTTGTCCAATTTGTCCTTTTGTGTTTGTTTTACAACATATGACATTGAATAACTACTTTTTCCTGGTTAAATCAGCAAAAACAATCATCATGCCTTAATTGGATAATTTATTAAATGCTAGAAAGTTTTACCTTTAGAGACTGAAATATTGCTGAAAAGATGATGCCCTTTTCAAATGATGATTCCCTTTTTAAATGTGTCTATGTGTCTTGAAGTCAATGAAAATTGTGCCATTTGAGACTGAAATATATTTTGAAAGAGAGATAATAACCGAATTAATCATCCGCTTAATTCATACCATCTTAAATCGTTAACAGTGTAACATTTTAAAGGTGAAATGTTTCTCTTGAGACCTGAGGATTTCACTATGATATCTGCCAGAAATAAATTTTTCCGTGATCTAGGCATATTTCATAGATACCTCATAATTACCTCTGTCCACTTTCTGCATCTTCTTCTGCAGGAACTGAGCAAAGAGCGCAAAGAGCTGATCCTGAAGCTGGTGTCCGGCTTGTTGGACGGGGCACTGGACTCCAACATGCTGCCAGGGGAGGTTTCACCTGTGGATCTAGAGGAGCCGCTGGAGTCTCGGCTGGAAGAGAGGGCTGTCTACAACAGGCTATCACTGCCTCAACGCGACCGTAAAGCCCCCTGCAAAAACTTCTTCTGGAAAACTTTCACCTCCTGCTAACAGTGCCAAAAGCGTCCAGCTCTACCTGCCTACTGTATCTCTGTCCTCCCCCGACTCGACCAGGCTCAACATGAGCCGTAGTAGACCTCAGCTGTACATATCATCTACACCTGTCAGACACACAGCTTCAATGGACTTCACTGAGACAGTCTGAATATTGATGATTTATTTATGTATGTATGTATACAATGTATTATTTATGTATGTAATTTATTTCAGGGTCAATAATAAAGCATGGATATAATATTTGAGATGGTGATAAGAGTTACTTGCTTTTATTACATGCACCATGAATGTATAGATTAGACTGCCCCAAACTGTAAATTAACAATGAGGCGATATTATCCATCAGCTGCTGAGATATGTGCTATGTAAATTCAGTTTCTTGGCTTTCATGCATAAATTATGGCTTAAAACCAAATTTACTGCAGCAACACTGCAAAAATAATATTTTAGGGTTAGAGGGCAACAGCAGTAATATATTTTTTTTTTTGCTTCTCCTCCTAAAATCAGATGGTAGTTGTAAATGGCACAATGATGGTATGAACACAATTTGTCAGACCCATTGTGTCACCTTCTTTATAAAGGGCATCGGTGATTTATTTTACTGTATTCTTTATTTCAGTGCTGTGCTTGAGAATCAATAGAAAGAGGCAATTTGTAATGTGAGAATGTTATTTTGCTTGCTTTGAAATCCCTGCCTTTCCATTTCATAAGCAGAGATGATGTTCAAATCATTGCTCTTTGGACAATACACAGCATATATTATGCCAATGATGGACATAAATAAATAAATAAATAAATAAATAAAACAAAGTAGACAGTGCCATCACAAAACAAATATTAACCATTCACAAAAAAGACTAAGTCGGTTTTAAAAATTGAAAATTCATGTTGCACAATTATGCTGTAGACATATGCAATGCAAATTGGTTTTGAAATGCAAAGGATTCAGTAGTTCTACCTCTGTAGTTTTATATATGAGTTGCCAGACAGTGGACCTTATTAATTCATAGTCACAGGTTGGGGAATCTGCTTCAGTGACTTATTACAGGTCATTAAATATGTCAGTAAGGGTAGGAAAGTAAGTAAATCAGATACTTCCCCCATATTCACTTGTCATTTGTTGGCAGAATTAGTTACATGTAGTCTGTAAAATGGTAACCCCCGTCTGCTGTAGCCACTCGAAACAGCAGATTGTCTCAGCATGGGTGATATAACATACCATTGATGTATATATTTTTTTCATGAGCAGAGGTACAAAGATCACTGTGTCAGTCGAGACAAGACGTGACTTCTAGTGTTAATATGAATCTGCATTGGAATCACGATGTATTGAGGGTAGTTAAACACGGAGGCTACGCAGGGAGAAAGGGCAGCTGTTCATTTTGAGATAATGAACTGTTCCCTGTGTGACCCCCACCAACATGCTGTTCGATTCTCACAGCAAACAGGAGCCTGCGTCGGGTACTGGGGGCTTGATGGTCTATCCGTCACACTACAATTACCACATGTTCTCATAGCCCTTCTGGCATGTATAGGCTATTATGAAATATATATATATATATGTTTTGTAACTGCGTACAGAGGTAGAGCACAGGGTAGATGCCGGCCACAGCCAAATATTGACTTTCAAGCCGCAGTTCACAGTAGTGAACTGATGGATTTCATGAGGTAGATTACATGCCATTGTAATTACAGTCTTGTCACTGATGTATTGTTGGAATCTGGGGTTGAACACATAATTTGCTGTATCAGTCAGTTTGTATTAGAGGGTGTTTCAGCCTAGAGTACATTAACTGTTTAGTTAAAAACATAAAGTAGATTTTCACTCACTTTATAACTCATTTTCTGTGAGTTAAGTAAGGCTAAAGACTAAGTAGGCCTTTGTCTTATAAATAATGTATCACAAAACATATCAACATTTGATCTTACTTCACTAACAGTCATTAATACTTAACTATAATTTTGTTTTACATGGGCATTGAGTATTAAAAGGATAAAAGGTAAGAGAAATGTCTCACCTTTGACAGGTTTTAGCAAATACTGAAGTTAACTACATCAAGAATAGCTAGCCCTGCAGCACTGGTCATTATCAAGCTATTTCATGTGAAAGGCAAAGTTGGCAATGCATAATCGAATCCTCAGCTCAGAACAAAAGCTAAGGTGTATTCACCTTGACTTCATGCCACCCTGAAGCTGTTGTAACAAATGATTAGAGGTCAGTCGCTGCACAGCAAGGATGTGCCATTCTCCTAGACAAACTTAAAACAAAAGCCTGTTTCTTAAATTAATTAATGCAGTGTGATACTTTACTGATCAAAATTGGCAAATTTTCTTTTCATTTGCCCCTCCTCACAGAAATGTCAGAGCACAGGGCCAGCAGATGGACAGTGTTTTTGCTTGAAGGAAAATTCCAGCAAATTAACACTGTTGAGCCCACAGAACTTGAATGGATAGAACAGTCATTGCACTGTTCGCCGCGGTCATTTGGCAGGTAGAACAAATTGGCGATTATGGTTAGTTGCTATGGCGACAACTCAATTCAGCAGAGCTGTAAAGTGTCACACTTGAGAACTGTACAGACGTGCTGTGGCTGTAGACTAACTGCAGAAATGACTAAAAGAATTGTGAACATTTGAATCTGTGTCCTGGTGTGTTACAGCAGCTCCGACAGCTGTCAAAACTCCACTGACATCTGACATCAGCGACACGATTAACAAAAAATTATCAAAGGCTGTGTTTCCCGTTAGCTCCTCCAGTCAACAACTGCAAACTAGCAAACCTAGATTGAAAGCATCATCAAAAATACCTTTCACTTAATATAACTCCTTATTGCTTGAAATTGTGTTAGTTTAGTTGAACTTCAGTGGATTATACTTTTTTTTTTTTTTTTTACTTTCAACAGCTAAGCGACACTGACTGAAACCGTGATTAACTTTAACTCCACACTACAGCGATAACCAACTATGACCACTACTACTCAACTGTGCAAAGATGTCAAAACTTTTTATATGAATTGCTTAAAAAAAAAGAAAGAAAGAAAACACCACCGTGTGATGGCAGGAGTGACAGCCTGAGTGATCAGACTCCTTTCCACTGCTTCACTGTTAAACCTCTCGCCTCACTCGCCTCAGAGACTCAGCGACTTGCCACAAATCTGAATTTAGCCCATCGGTACCATGGCAACGGTACACATAAAAATGGCCGCTGCTCTGACCATGCTGAAGCGTTGATTTGAATGAGAATGACCGTTCTATCCATTCAAGTTCTGTAGTTGAGCCTCACTGTTCCAGCAATATGCATTGAGTTTCTGGTGCTATTTTGTTGTTTCAGGGTGTAATCCTCTTTTTCTGTTGGTAAACTGGCCAAATGTGATGCACATAGAGAACAGTTGCAGCTACAATGGAGCTTAATGGGAAAAAGAAGTGAGCTCTCCCTCAACAATGCTGGATTTCTCCCTGTGCATTTGTTAAACACTGCAAATTGGTATGTCTGTAAAGAAGCCTTTGATCTTTTACTTTTAGGAGTTGACATTGAAACCTTACAGCTGACAACAAAAATATAACAACAAACACAAAATGTCACCAGAAACACAACGTAAATAAAACAATTCCTGTTGTTGAACATTGCTGATGCGTTTTAGGGTGGAGTTTTCCTTTAGCAGTGTGGATGCTGCCCTTCCTCCTCCTCCCTCTGACACTCTGAACTAACCAAGAGAATAACTTCATGTAACCCACCTCAGTATGTTTGAGATGAGATAGCAGAGAATATATATTGTTCGTGAGGGGATTTTAAATCAACTTGAAGAGGAGGAACAGTTTAAAGCATCAAGAAAGAGCCAGACAATTTATTATGTTCGTGTTGCATCTGTGATGTGTAGTGCATGAATTATCAGTAAACCAATGTATGTTTCTTGTGAAAGATGGATCTGTTAGTGGGTTAGCCAGTTGGGAGGAATGTATGGCCGCCTCCAGGGAGCTGGGCATGCTGCTATACCGCTGGCTCCTCATCTATCATCTGTAAGCACACATATGACATTGAAACATGCTTTTGTCTAGAGACAGATACTGTATGTACTTTTGTGTTTAATGTAGCTGCTTGTGTGTATAGGGCAGTGAATGCCTTATTGATGTACACTTATGTTTATCAATATGGATGTTTGATTTTTTTTTTTTTTTACTATCAATCACCAGCCTTACTAGGCAGGACAACCTAGAGTGCATTTTGCTTAATTGTCAGTCATCATTTGAGGCATTACCCTTATTCCACTGGCAAGACAAGCCAAATTACATGATCAGCCAACTGCATAAAATAGACTTAATCCCAACTTTTAGACCTTTTGTTAGACCTGCTATAAATATCCAATTCTACCTGTTGCATAAAAATGAGTACGTAGTAGTTAAGTTGACACTGACTTAGATACATTCTGAATTGTGATATGTAGGGCTTTATGCAACTAATCCCTGGTACGTAATCAGCGGCATGCCACATACTTAGCAGAGAACTGTCACTAGGTTATATGTCTTGATGAAAGCAGATTTGCAATCTCATGTGAATTCAGACATAGCCTATACGTCATGTACCACTAGAATCCATGGAAACCCAGTACAGGAAGAGGAGAAGGGAAACTCAGTTTGGATGTCATAAACTAATCCCTCTCACTCATCTGGGTTATATTAGCATCATCTGTTTTTTTGTTTTTTTATAGATCAGGATGAAAAGGAGATAATGGCTTGTAAATAAGCGTGTTTCTCAAGTGCTGAGACACAATTTAAAGTACCTTCATAGGGCTGATTAAATTACAAGTGGGACATTAAGGGTTATCATGACAACCTAAGCCTTTTACTATCAATATGCACATGTTCAAGACAACTGGAGAGTTAAAAGAAACCCTCAAAGATCCATTGCATCCATTACATTGTACATGTACGAGACGCCGCTTGAAGATGAATTACAGGTCCATGAATTTCAAACTCACAATTCAAAGCCTTGTAATTATATGCTTTCTGCAGTGGTTGGGAACTGTGCTCTGTCTTTCCTTTTAATGGTGCTGAATAGACAAAAGCCTCATACACTCATTTGATTACAGTCATCACATTGTTCATTTCAATCTTATTTACTGTAAAAAGAAACATCTTACAATGAAACATGTTCAGGATTCACAGCTAGTGGTGAACATCTAGATCATGTTAAGCTAGAGTAAACTAATGGAAACAAAATATTAGGTGTAAAATTATTTCTATTTCAAATCAAAGAGCAATGTCTGATACTAATCACTGTCCCTGCAGCTGAAATTATAAACACAAAACAATTTGATGTCAGCGGAGGTGCTGTCCACTCCTTACTTTATGCCTCTGAGCTCAAATGAGCATGCAGAGGAGCAACATCAAAGCTGATGCCTGCAACCAAAGCATTTTATTGGCTTTCCTTTTGATCTGAAGGAGGGGGAAAAGGAGTGCTCTGGCCTAACTGTGTAATTCAAATTTAAATGTGACTTCATGTGTGCCTGTGTTTAAAAATAACAAAGAAATAGGTTTTGTTGGTGTTCCTCATAGGAAGAAAAAAACAACTTCAAAGTGAACCCACCATGACTACATAAATGGAGAAAATAGTTGTAAACTTCAGTGGATGTGACTGTACGTGATCTGAATCAAGCTAGTTGTCTGTCATAACTGTAACGAATTTGTGGTGTTTTATGGCTCCACATCATGTTGCACTACTTGAGCTTTCAAGCTGTGAAAAAATGGTGACTGAATCTGAAAAATAAACTCAACTCAAAAATAACAGTTTGATCAGTTCTAATAAGTATATCAGATCCAGAAATATAATCTATACTGCAAATAAACCTCCATCTTGACAACTCATTTAGTCTCATATTCTGTCTTAAAATATTCTTTTTTCTTAAAATAAGGAATCTGCCTGGGATGAGATGATACCACTTGTTTTGAATTCAGTTTCACTTTTTTCCATAATTTTAAGTATACATTTGTTTAAACAAGGCAGAATGAGGCAGATCAGTGAACTGGCATCAAAAAAATGAAACTTGAAATTCAATTCATTCAAGAAAATTCTGGAAACAGCATTGGAAACGAGAGGGATTATCTCAGCACACTGGCAGATTTTTCATAAGTTTTAGGAAAGTTTTAAGAAAAACAAGATTTTAACTCTAACTATGAGACTAAATGATAGCTTTGGCATTTTAAGTAAATAACAATACAGATCATAACCATAGGAAAGGGGCTAGTCTTAGTTCCTTAATAAGCCAAAAAGCAAAGATTTACTTCATGAGATTCATTTTGTGAACACTCTTGCAAGTATAGGTCACAGCAACTTCATTTACTGTACTTGTGCACTCAGTGCGAGGTTATTTGCAAAGATGGTACCTACAAATACATATTTTCATTGGTCATCAGCAGCTGTGTAAGTGAGTCTCTCTGTATTCTACACAATCACTGTGTCGATCTCTGAATTTCACAGCTGTGTCAGTGTTCATTTTCATTCTGTTCTGGCAAAAATTTAGAATCAGTTAGTGTCAAACGCTTCCCTAACCTGGCCTCGATCCGTCAAGAAAGGACAAATTAACACTTAATTCCACAGCTGTAGCTTCGAGGACAGGTGTGAACAAACAGGTTGTATAAGAATTCCCCGCTGAGGGAGAGGCTGTGTTGTGTCCTGTGTACAAGAAACACTATCAACAATGAATCATGCTGACAAACAAATACAGATTTCCCTGTTCCAGGATAAGAGGTGGTGTGGGATGGGCCTTCTTGCTACATTTTTATTAATGTGTATATGTGAATGCATGAGATGTAATAATAATAATAATAATAATAATAATAATAATAATAATAATAATAATAATAACTTAGATTTATATAGCGCCTTTCAAGGAACCCAAGACATATGTCTGTATGTTGTTCTTGTCACGGGTTGCAGAACAATTTCCATGAAGATGGACAATAAAATATAATCTTTAAAAAACTACTGGTGTAAAATTGGAAATTATTACTGCGTTACTGCATTTGACACATTCCTAATAGTATTTCCTATGCACTGAAAGCATATAACCCACAAACTGATTAAATAGGCATCACAGCTAAAAGTAAGCATGGAGTGATTATAGGTTTTACTATAAACCATGATAACATATTTAATGGTCATTTATATTGTTTAAAATTTTAATTATCATGACAGCCTTTTATGATTAGCGTATTTTTAAAAAGTACAGCAGTATATATTGTTTAGCATCAACCAAAGTCATGATTAACTAGAAGAGTGCACTCAGTAGAGTGCCAGGCGTGTGTGGAGACACAATGTCCATATACAGTAGATAGTTGTTATTGCTTTGTGTCGCAACTCGTAGAGAGGATCAGAGGGGTTTTCCTTGATGGCTTTGATCTTGTCCCTCGTCCAAAGCCCTGAGATGATTAGGCAAAATAGTCTGCTGACGTATGAAACAGCGACAACTGTTTTATACTTTTATAGTGGTGTTGCATCAGGCATTTTAACCTATTTTAACCCTTACATATCCTGGATTTTTTCTCCCACAATCGGAGCGAACACGGCCACAGTAGGATAAAAAAAAGCCCATTAGGCTGATAGGCCCAGTGCAATGCAGAAAGAGAGAGGGAGAGAACAAGGATGATTGAGCGAGCTAAGCAATGAATGCAGTGAGTGAGTGGTGTAGTGACCCAGTAGTAATGTGAAGAGAGGTGAGTGAGGTAGACAATGAATGGAATGAGGGAGGGGAAGTGGTGAGAACAAATGTTTTTCAAAGTTTTTGAATCACTGCAATCACAAGAGGTTCTTCCTCATAAAGACATAAGTGTACACAACAAATTTTTAGGCTGATAGGCTCAGTAGTTTGCAAGATTAGCCACAGAGAGACACAAACACAGACACACCAATACACCGAACCAAGCCCATAATCTCCTGGTGGAGATAAGTCATTCCCTCTTATTCGCCTTTGTCTAACTTGCTAAAAGCAGCTTTCAGTTAATACTGCCTACTCTTGTAAGCACACTTCATGCCAAGTCCACACTAAATCACATATGGCAGAAAACCTCTGCTGCACTGCTCTCTGGGGGTTGAAACTTTCAGGCATGCGGCACCTCTGACTGTGATGCAACATGCCTGAAAGTGAGGATTTTTCATCAGGTGTCAATGGCAAGCTCCTCACTGTGAGATCATTGATTGGGTGTGCAACCGAGGTTTCAACCCCTAAAGAGCAGTGCAGCAGTTTTCTGCTGGTGTGTATACACTCTTGAAGCATTGTGTCTCTGCATTCTCTACCCATTAAACACAATGGCACAGTAGCTTGTTAGCTATGTTAGCTACATTTTTAATCACTCACCCAATTAATATCAGTGGTCATTTAATTGGTTGTAAATGTGTTCAGCTGGAGAAACACTATTGAAATCTTCTCTCAAGAAGACCCATCTGTATTTGCGTAAATAATGAACTTGTGTTGTGTATTTCAAATGTTAACATATGTCATTGGTTGTGTTATTTTGATGCAAACAATTCATAGGACTGATCATTTAAATTGTGATTTTCAATACAAAACATGGTGAAGTGATTTCAGTATGCATTAACAATTATTGAGCATTTTCAGCACATTTAAACAATACCGCAATAATACAGAAAACTGTGATAATTATGGCCACAATATTCCTGATATACTCACATTGTCCCAGCTCTAGCTAAAAGGAAATGCAGTACCAAACATAAATAACCACACAACACATCATGTTAGCTCAGCTAACACAAGGACAGTACCCTCCCTCCCAACGTTTAGGTATTGAATTTCCATTTAATATGCTATTCAGGAGGTCTGGTGGTTTTGTTTAAAAAAGTGAGATGGCAGCTCTTTCCTGTCAGTAGATGTGTACGTGTACTTTATTAACCCAGCAACTTGGGATGCAGCGCCTGCAGCGGCCTTATTCATCTCTGTCAGCAGTGCTCAATTTGTTCAGTTGTGACATTTACAATAGGTTGTCTCCAGAGCACTGAGCGAATGCAGTATGGCTGAGGAGTTGAGACATTTTAAAGTTAAAAAAAAAAAAAAAAAAAAAAAGATTGCTGTACTACGCACTAAGGACATGCCCACTACCAATAATGAATCCGTCTATCTTTGTGTTTGGCAGATACGCATCACTTTGTTGAGAGATCATTAGCATCATTCAAAGGGGACTTTGACTCTGTTGAGTCCAAAGTTAGTGTATGGACCAGTGTATGGACATGCATATAAACGCATGCAGATACACTACCATTACTTCAGATTAACAGCTGTCAGTCAGAACATGCAGAAACATCATGTAGCGCTCCAACTTCAGCAATATGGACTCACTGACCCTAAAAGATGCCCACTGAAACTGACCAAACCAGGCTCTAGCAAACACAGCGGGTAAAGCATCTCTGATATACTTCTTCTATTTGGGAGCACCATGGGGACTGGAGAGTTGTTTCCCCCAGCAGGGGCTAATGATGCCTGATGGCTTGCAGACTGATTATTCAGTTGCTCAGTGCCAGGGCTAAAAGCTGATCATTATAGGGCCCTCTGCTCTCTCAGTTCTAAAGCCATGGCTCAGAAAATAAGCTGTCACCAGCATGAGGAAGGGATGCAGCATGCCGGGCGCTATAGTGACCCTGTTCATTCTGGATGCCGCTACTTTAGTAAGCCAGACAGATCAGTGTGGTCGGAGTAAACACAGGTTTTCAGCATTTCAGTTTGTATCTAGACTAAGTACAAGGGATGTATCCGGATCTGAATGTCATATTTGGTGGAGCACGAGGAATGTTTTTTAAACCAATATATGTTCCTTCTGATATTTTTCAGTATTATTCAGATATTTTAATAGCATGCCTATATTCTTTGTGGAAACATATCCAACTGAAAACAACCTGACTGGAAAGTTGAATGCAGTTTGTTTTTTTACATTTTTACTTGCTACAGGAATAGTCAAATTATATTAATTAATAATTTAGCAATCAATATAACTGATGGCTAAGGGAGGAGGAGGAGGAGGAGTTGGTTTGACTGGGAGTGGATGGGGACTCTGGAGTCCTCTGAGTCTGCTCAGTGCAGCAGGGATGTTTTGTCTCCCCATCACTCCTTCAAAATGCAGCTTAGGGGAGTTTGAGTAGGGGCACAGTAACCAAAGATAATTCCTCCAGGGAGCTTTCCCTTTTTTTTATTTTTATTTATACTAGAATATGCAAATTAAGCAAAAAGTAGGCAGGAGGTGCACATAGTTCATTGCATAAGGTACCTCATAATGAAAATGTTTATAATCATGTGTCTCCCAGTGAGGTGTGAGAATGGGGAAAATATTTTCACTCATTTCCTTTAGTTTTCAATTGACTTATATAATATTTAGGCATGTAGGTTACTGCCTGTTAAACACACCTTTAAAAAGAAAACATTGTTATTATACTTCATCATTAAGGGAGAAAACTAAAAATGTTCACCTTCCATACTAGGCTCCACTTACTTCCATTTTAATTTCAATACAGATACAAATATTGTCATATATTGTTGTTGTGTGATACATGTAAGTACTAGAGGTTACTGTAAATCAGAATCAAATTCCTTGTATGCATAACCACACTTGGCCATTAAAGCAATTATTATTTGCCATTATTTGACGTCTTATTTATTATTTTGCAAGGCATAAGATTGTAATTTTTGTACTTGCTGCTGCTGCGTCACCCAGAATTTCTCCTACAGGGGATCAATAAAGACAACTCTAACTGATTCTGATTCTGATACAAATAAAAATAATTTGGTTGGCTGAACAAATACATATACAAAAACGAAGTACAAACAAGGAAATACTTTTTTTTTCACTTTTGACTTTTTATTATTTTTCCCCAACATATTTCAGCATACCAACAAGTCAGTGACTTTGACCAGGCAGAGGGACACTGTATAAGCAGTCGAGTAAATGTATTGCTGTAATAGAGCTTGGATTGTTTCAAAGTAGAAAAAAAAACACAATTTAAATATGTAAAAATGAACTGCAGTGTGCTTCACTGGCCATCTGAATTACTGTTCCCATGCACCATGTGGTGTCCAATTATCTTATTAGTACCTATGTTTCAGTGTTGTGAAGACAAATTCAAATCCAAATGTCAAGTCCTTTAGCTGGCTGTGCTTCTCATCAAGACCAACTTCCACTGGGGTAATAATGGCTACGAAACACTTTTTAGGGTCATGGTCAAGTCAAGTCAAGTCACTTTATTTTTATAGCACAATTTAAAAACAACCAGTTGTTGACCAAAGTGCTTTATACATGCAAATAAAACAAAACACACACACAGAGAAAAAAAAAAATTATTAAAACAATGGTTACACGACCTCTTTTATATTACACGTGATATTCATCAGCTATGCAGTATTGATTGACTGATCAAAGCGAGATATAAAATGCTAATTGGTCAATGAAAAAAACATTTATGAACATATTTACATAATCACAATGGGTAAGTTTCTGATTTTAATAGTCAACAAACTATCAGAGTGAGGAAAATCCATCACAACAAACCAGGGTCCATTTACACTTCACATCAACTTATGACTAAGACTCTGTCATGTTGATAGTTTCATTAGAAGAAAAGGATTGAAGAGGAGAGGGAAAAAATACCATATGATGATATTGATCGTCTTGTTTCAGCACTGCAGTGTCTTGTATGATGTGTACACTATAAGTTCCTAATCACAGGGGTGACGTGCTGTGATTAGCCACCAGAGCTGTCCTTGTTCAGCTCAGTGTTTGTACCTGTAATAGATTTGTTGTCACGGCAGCAGATGAGGATCCTAAGTAATGTTTATTTTCCCCCCAGAATGCAGTCGCTACTTATGACTCTTCTGAGGACAATTGGACCCTTGTGGGATGATGATCCACCTGATTGCGCTCGCTCTAACAACACAAAATCCCCTTGTGTCAAATGATCTGACTGTTGTATAGAGACAAAATAAGTGATATGAACCACTGGGATCCTAAATGTCAACGTAACATTACGGGTGACAGTAATGGTTTTCATTTAATAATGGCATGTGAAGTTCTGGGTGTTGCCAACAAGAGAATCATGCCATTACTCATATTGGAAATCCATGTGCAATGTTCAGGGTGGCCATCATTATTCTCAGGCCTAACAGACCTGAAAATGTTCAATCAATTATACAAGAAGTGTATCCCCATTAATATCCCTATTACAGTCACTGAGTCATGGTCTGCCAGCACTATTATATAATTTTATATCAGTGATATGGGTATGGCACTGATTAGTCATTCTGGCAAGTGAAATATTCACTGTTACTCACTTGGAGGCTGACCAAAAGAGTGAATGTTGGATTAAGAAGAAATTAAGATGAGAGAAATATATTTGTAACAAAGTAGAAACAAGAATTTTTTTTAAGATATGTGAACTGATGAACATTTGATAGCTTCTTTCAATATATTAGCATTTTCTTTCCAATAAGCTTACTTTAGACAGCTCATCCTTTTGCAAAGGCTTGTTGCATGAATGAGTAAGTGTTTTTCTCCTAACTTGGCATTCTGTCTTGTCCGTATATGATAATTCATTGCTTTTGTAACAGAGTACTGTTTGAATTATAATGAAGGAAAAAGCGCAGTGGCGAGTGCAGCACCATAATGAAGGAAAGGATGCAGTCGTGAGTGCAGCACCTGTGTGCTATTTCTCATCATTGTTTTCCAGCACCAATGTCATTGACTGCTTTACTGCCTTATGGCAGTCCACTGAATAGCTAAAGCTGTGGCCTGTTTGAATCAGCGAGGAAATGACCGTATTTGTTATCTGTGAAAAAGAGCCACACAGGGCCAAATTGAAAGAGTAATGGGTATGACGTCAGAAATGAAATCCAGCACAAAACGGCTCAAGATCAATTCATCAGGAGCCATTTCTTCATCATTAGCATCGGGGGTAAAAGGGGTTGCTGGGATGCAGCTGGAGTTTTCCATTCTGATGGAATCTTGCACCATTTTCTCTGGTCTTCTGGGCATCTGACTGGTCAGATGTGTTTCAACCATGCAAAATAGTTGATAAGATTGATTTAAAAAATATATATTTAAAAGTAGTAATGATATATTATGACTAGTCGTACTTTGTTGATTGCTATACCCAATTTTAATTTATATTTATTTATTTTCCTGTTTTTAATTTTCATGTACAGTATACTGATTGAACAATATGTTGTTGTTTTTTTGTTTTGTTTTGGGTTTTTTTTAGGCTGATGCAGATATCTGATATCTTCCCACCCATAACAGCTGATGCTGTTATGCATTTTTGTAAGACTCCTAATACAAATACACTTGCAAAACAGGTTAAGGTCTTAAGACAGGTTTGTCTTGAGATAAGTTTTTTTGTTGTTTGTTTTTAAACAAAAGACCATGTTAGTTTTACTCTGTTGCTAATTTTACAGTTGTATTAAGTGACTCAGCTCAAGTCACACAAGTGCCAATTTCACAATTAGCGAAATATTGGATCAATAAATGTACTGCTTTATAAAGCTCACATCAGCTGATACCGATAAATGCTGATATATTGGTCCATCCTCAGTACAGTATACACACGACTTTAGAGGAACATTTACACTGTGTACACATGTACAGGTAAGGGTAAACATTGTTTAAAAGTCATAAAGCCCTTGAGGATGGTTTTTACTGTGATTACTTCCATGATGCACGTATTGACAGGATGCCACCACATACATAATCACAGTGAAGAACACTTGATCAAGAGGCTTTTCATGTAGTTATCTCTGATAGGCTATATGCAGAGTAATAGATAACAAAATTTAGGTCTGCATAGAGCAGGTCTTGGTGGACAAACTTTGTGCTGAAAAGTAAAGTGAGAGTTGTTATATGCCATTTGTCTCATTCTCTCCACCCACGCACAATGACCAAGAACAATGGCACTGTTAATGGAAACATTAAACTGAACATGACTGCTTTCCGCAGAACAAAGAAATGTTAATGTAGGAAGACCGTTGACGGCATTCAATCAATTCTATTTCTTTAGTTCACGGACATCTGGCCTCAGGGCGCACATCAAGGCAATTCTTTTGGGTGTGAAAACAAAGGCAGAGTCTGCGGTCCCCAGAGGCAGAGTAATGTGGACCCTGTTTTCTCTGTTCTGTGATTTAAACGTGGACATTGCTGCCAGCAACCTTTTGAATTTCTGTATAGATTTGAAAATTGTTGACTTCTCTTACTGCAAATCAGATTTTAAGTGAACGAGGATGTCACAGTAAAACCTGTTTTATCGTGCTGTATTTTAACAGTCTTAAGCATTGACTCACTATTTGTGCCATACAGTGTGCTGTATAAGCCTACACAGTATCTTTTCTTGCATGACTACAGTGGACATGCAAATTACAGAGGATTAATTCTACATTGTTCATGGGTATTCAGCTCAAGTGACACATCCCCACTTATTCAAGTCCTTAATTACAGTTTACTCTATAGCATGTGGGTGTTTGAGACTGCTGAGATTGCAGCCAATAGAAAGGAGAGAGAATGAAAGTGTGGATGACGACGCCAAGAGAGTGTCATAGCCAGGGTAACTACACTCACAAAGTGTATCCCTTGACAACTGTTTAACCTTAGCATTTCCAGCAGTGTAATTTGTTTTGTAGCTCAAGATGTTCACAGAGACGTCCAGGCAATGCTGTGCAAGTGGCTTGGTGAGGTCACAACAGGGTCAGGCAGCAATTTTTGCCAATTGTGGCAAAAAAGCAAGCAAGCAAACAAACAAACAAACAAAAAAACTGATTCCTTTGCTTCCCTATGCAATTTTGTGGCACACTGATTTGAAGCTTTCTCCCTCTGTCTCCACTATGTTTTATTTATCCTGCACAAAAGAACATTGTCACTGTCCTTTCCTCTTCTCAATTGATCTCATGCGTCCGATCCACTATTTAATGACTGGCTGACTTCTTATGAGGAAGCACTTCATTATTGCATGGTACAGCAAGCAGAGGAAGCAGCATCACAAGGAGAGCTCTGTCTTGCGCAAGAAGAGGGTCAAGATTTGATCATGCTGAAATCAAAAGGCCTGGTGCTTTGTGTTTATGCACGTTTTGAGTGTATGCTCGACTGTCTGTGTGCATTAGCTGCGCAAGTCTCTGGGTTCCTAATTATCTATGGTTCATGCACAAACAAACCACTGAGTTCAGATATTGTATGGCAAGTGGTGATACGGTGTTAAGCTTGCGATGCACGTATACAATATTAACCCTGGGATGCATTCGTATTCTTTAGCCTTTATAATGGAGGTTTATGTTTTAAGGCTGAGCGTCAAAGTTCCTAATTTAAGTCACATACACAGTAACTTATATAGAGAAAGCTATTTCTCTTCAGACTATGCAGGTGCTTAATACTGGTTTTGATGGTGCTTCCAAAGATCGAAAATTCAAATCCAATGGAAGAGATAGCAGGAAAAAAAAGTTTAGGCTTCGTAAAAGAGAACAGTGATCCCATGTGATTTTATAATGATCCATGTCTGATGAGTTAAGAGCAATTGGCAATAAAAATTGCCAATAAAAGGGATAACATAGAACAAACCATAACACATGTGGAGTACATTTCATTTCTGTTAATATGAAGAATATAATAGCTCTTCATATCCCCCAGACTAGAAAATTGTTTCACCTAATCCATCTGGTCACTGCACTGTTAAGTTTTGTTGGTTTCACTTTGGTCTATAGTGCTGCTGGCAGTGAAATTTTTATTTTTTCTATAGCACCAGTGGGGCAGTTACTTTAGAGAATTGAACCCATCTTCACTCTGCCTTACTTAAAAATGTTATCACACTGGTATGTAATTGGATAGGTGAAGGCAACGACTTTGAACCGAGCCGCCACGCTCCTCAAATCTCCACTGATGCTCCAGGTCATCATGGGAGGAGGGTGCATTGTTAACACATGTTTAACAAACAGCAACACCTCTAATCATCACACATACGTAAGGACAACTAGGATTATTCAAGCAACCAAGTGTTAAACCAGGATTATTACTGCAAGCCAGCATATATGTAAGATACATTGGTGGCTGTAATGCAATCCATATCCACATTAACAAAAAAAGTGGTTATAAATCAAAACACATCGCTACTTGCCAAAATGTATAGTGTTTTTAAAATATGCTGTCATTAATACAAAAGGTTAAGTTAAACGTGTATCAAATTTAACACATGAAAAAGCAGTTTGACATTTCATCAGGAGTTCAAAATGACAGCTCTTCATTTCAGTGACAAGGCAATTAGAGTTTGAGTTAATTTGCAGTTGCGGCACTTCAGCTCTCGATTATTTTTTTATGTCAAGTCCTTTTTTCAATTAATTAATATTCCATAAGGGAAATAACAGTGATGTTTTAGCTGAAACCTCATCACACTCAAACATTGTGTAAATGTAGAGTGATGTCATATGAAGAGTATTTATGGGTGTGAAAAGACTTGGAAATAGTTTCTATTATAAGAAGTCTTTCAGAAGTCAAGTAAAGTAGGCAAAACATCCAATTTTGTCACCATTTTGTTACCATTTAAACAGAAGGTAGGCATATTAATAATGTATGCTATATTTTCAAATGTAAAAGATCAAACTCAATGTGTCCTGGGTAAGAATTTGCTAAGATTTGCCTTAGCATTAGTTTTATATGTCAAGTTAGAGAAATAAAGTTAGGTAAAATAGCACTGACGCAGAAAATGAAACAAATACCAGGAGGTAAGATGTGTGTATGTGTGTATAACAGAGAATGGAGAGAAAGAAAACACATTTGAATTGTTTTTGGTGGAAAACTTTCAATAGTTTGGGTAGTAATTTGTGTTACATTCAAACTGTAGGGCATTCAGCTGATGAATAATCTTGATTTCACTTATTCAGAGTGAAGTAAGAGTGAAGTAAAAGTGAAACAGAAAAATGAGTTTAAATTGCTACATTACCATTTACAAGGCTCAGGGCCACAGCATCCTGACAGTAGTTGTAGCAAAATATCCCTGTGACCCTAAAATGATAGAGAAGAACTACTGAAAGAATGAGGGTTTAGCAGAAAAGTTTTTTGTACAAGACAGGAACAGATTGCAGCAAACAGGGGAGGAGGATATGGGACAGTGGGATGTAAAGTGTTTTGGAAAGAGTTTTCAGCTTACAGCAGGAGGTGACTGTTGCCCTGACTGGAGTGGAAAGGTCACTCCATTAGGAAGCCAAAAGGGAGATGAATCATCATGTGTGGAGATGAATCAACAAGTGTGAACTGAGAGGTGAGGCCAAGGAATGGAGTTCTAGCTGACAAATCTCTAGAAGAGATTGGTGGCAAAGGTGGAAGCTGAAGGAATTATATAGCAGTGAGGCAAACATTAAAGGAACAGTTCACCCAAAATACAAAAAAAAAAAAAAAAAAAAAAGATCTTTTCCCACTTATTCCTAGTGTAATCTATCCATCCAGACCAGTTTCTGTGTGATTTGGTGAGGTTTCCAGTCTGACGCTATGTTCCATGTCTCCTAGCACTGGATGGGTATTGTTTTGTGAAATTCAAATCAGAAAACCGTATCTATCCGCCCAGAATTTGTACTCATTGGGAGCAGACAGATACAGTTTGCCAGTGTTCCTTGGCAGGAAATAGTTCCCAAAAACTGAGAGTTGTGGATTATGCTGGGTATCTGCCTTTTTCTTGGGAAGGACCTGTTGCAGCTGTTTGATGGTTTGAGCTCCACAAACCAATATCCATCTGGCCCCTTTGTATTGGGGTGCTGGGAGACAGGAAAGGGTGCGGCAGATTGGAAGTCTTGCCACATTACACAGAAACTACATGGATGGATAGACCACACTAGAAGTAGGTAGGAAAATATCTTTATTGTTTTTTGTTTGTTTTGTATTTTGAGTGAACTGTTTCTTTAAAGCATGTTAAAAGACACGAGTAATAACCCAAACTGCCGATTCTTCTGATGATAGAGATAGAAGATTTAATTTGAAGATATATGAAGAGAATTCTTTAGGTTAAGGTTAATTTTTGCTTTTCTAACTCAAAACTGCATGATTCCCAATGGATTGAACTTGGCCAATTTCATTCCTTCCAATAGAAAGGTATCAGTTTGGTCGCATTTATTTATTGTTTTCATGATGAAGATATATTTTACAGTGATAGTTTCTTTAGTTGGAACTATTTGGAGAGTGTCACTTCTGTCGCTCAGATATTAAAAGGGTGGACAGCAGCAGAATGACACCCAGAGGAGGACATTTGTCATCAATACAAACTCCGCTGTGGCTTAACATCCCTCCAGTCCACAATCAGACATGGTGGAAAAGGTTATGGCGCCATTTGAAAAGAGTACAAACCGCGAGGTCATTTGCAAAGGGAAATTACCATTGACGTTTTTGAGCATAATTATTGTAATTCACTTTAAATATTAGCAATTAGTGATGCAGCGTTAGGGTAACCGTGGCTGGTTATTATAAGCTTACTTATCGTACATTTGTTGTTGGTTGAAAGGCCCAATCACATCTGAATAACATCTACAATACCCACTTTCCATGGAAACAAACAGCATGAATACACTGCAATTCTGTCATCACAAAAGCCTTTACAATGACGTCTGCCCTTAAAGCAATTGACACAGTACAAATGCAGGCTTTTAAAAAATTAACCCTATGATGAAATCCGGTTTCATTCACTGGAAACTTTTGTTAATCCACCACCCATTGTTTTCATCCTCCATACAGTAATTAAGTGTAAACAAAAGGGTGTGTGTGATAAATGTTGTGGGATATAGTATTTATTTTTCAGGAGGTTTTGTTAAACAGCCACACTGCCCAGCAGTTATGAGTGTGGTGTCAGAAATAATTAGCTGCATGAGTCTGGTTTAATCAGCATCACTGTCTAAACAGACAGTAGATACTTTCAAAGGGCACAGATGTGTGATACAGGTTATAGGTGTTTTCTATTTTTGTGTGGCATTTTTTGATGCAGTTGATATGTTTTAATATTTCTGAATTTGACAAGAAGATAAAATATAATCTAGGAAGCTGATCTAATTTACTATTTACTGTATTTAGTGATTACACGTACAAAATTAAGTGGGGTAACAGTCTTTCTCATGTTTTTCAAATCCCAAATATAACTGATTTAAACAAGATGCAGCACTTTACCAAACCTTTATCTCTGTTGAATACACTTAAATTAGAAGAAATAGTGTCACTAGTCTCTAAACTATTATTTGTCCCATTGTAAAGAGCAACAGACTGCTTTGATGAGACAAAAGTGAAGAAAAAAAAATCCCTGTAATGCTGCACAGATTCATTTGATAGTCAACAGTATGATGCATTTCTCTGGCCAAAAGAGGCGGGGATGAATAAATAGCAAATCATGAGACACTGAGCCTGTGCCTGTCTCTCTTTGTTTACTTAAAAGTTGGCCAGCCTAGACAATAGGTTCATTAACCCAAAGATCGCTGTGGGTGAAAGGTTCCCAGTCAAACTTTATAAAACACAAAACGGCAAATCTGAAGTCTCTTTTGAAGCCAAGATGAACAGGTAAGTGCCTGTTATTATTTACTTGTGACGAAGAAATCCTTGAAATGGTTGTCATCACACCTCATTTTTGCCAGTGTGTGCTGTGTGTTTGTTCTATTTTCCCTCTTCCGTGTCTCGCGGAGTGTGGAACTGCAAGGCTTGTACGGCAGCTTCACCTCCCCCAACTTCCCTCAGCCGTACCCTGACAACCAGCACATGGTGTGGAACATCACTGTCGCACCAGGCCACAGGGTCAAACTGTATTTCACCCACTTCAGCATGGAGCCCTCCCAGCAGTGTGAATACGACTACATTCAGGTACATGCTGGAGAGCTACAAGTACCGTTACATGCAGTAGGCGGCTTGCTTGCTAAATGCCTCTGACATTGTCAAACCAGGTGTTGGCAGAGGGCAATGAAACCTTGAGGTTCTGTGGAGAAGAGGAGAAGGACCATGAAAGCACGCCCAGGAACACGGTCATCCTGTCAGCAGGGAACCTCATGTCAGTGGTTTTTAGGAGTGACTACTCTAACGAGGGTCGATTCACCGGCTTCCAAGCATTTTACACATCTGAAGGTGATGCAGGACAGTGATTTGTTGCCAGGGGGCAGATACACTCTTGGTGATGGGAATTCCATAAACCAAGCTTAATGAAGCTTCTGTCTTTAACAGGATTATATTGCCATAGTTACTTATGAATGTTTTAAAAATAATGAGGTACTTAGCATTTACAAAACATTCATACAAAGACAATTCCACTTTGACCATTTAAGGCATGTTAGAGAATGGAAAAATATAGATAGAATGAACAGTATAAGTATAGTAGAGCTGGCTAATATATCAATTTTATATAGGAGACTAGATATTGTCTGGGATTATGGATTTCATAATATCATGATATGGTATGTGTTGTGATTCCATGGTTTTTAAGGCTGCATTACAGTAAAGGGATGAAATTTTCTTATTTTCTAACTTATCAGACTGTTTTAGCTGTTATATTATTGTCCATTAACCAGATCCACATTACTAATAATTATCAAATGCCTCATCTATATATCTTATGAAAGTCATCCCTGCATTATCATCACAATATCAATATTGAGGAATTCGGTCAGTGATATCATGGTATTTACTTTTTCACATATCAACCGGTCCTATTGTACAGTGTTACACCCTCTCCCCTTTTTCTGTTCCACAGACGTTAATGAGTGCCTCTCCACAATAGATGGGGAGGCTGTGTGTGACCATTTCTGCCACAATTACATTGGTGGATACTACTGCACTTGCAGACAGGGATACGTTCTCCATGACAACAACAGATCCTGCACAGGTAAGACCAAGGCAGACAAAACCTTAAGAGGCATGTTCATCTTGAATCAATCCAAGTGAGTGAAAACTTAATGAGGTGTTTTAAGAGCTTAACACAATGCATTTCATCGTAAATTGGTTTCTGTAAGAATATGTCGTTTCTCTAGCTAGATATAAAGCAGCTCAGCTTCTCACTACCATGGCAATGAAGCAAAGCACATGAATTTTCATTAGTGTAAACTGACTTCTGTCTGAGGCATCTGGCCACAAGATATTTCAGTTGTACTGCATCTGTTGATGACTGACAAATTTTGTCACAAAATGTCACACTACGGCATGGGGAGAAAGTCATAATACAGTAGGTTGTTTATCTTCTAATTTTTGCTATAAAATTAGATAAAATGAGGATAGATTATTGTAAACGAATCACTACACCTATTTGTCGGAGGAAAGAAGCCAATAGTCTTTCAAAATCGTCTAAATATTCTACAATAAAGCAGAGCATATGTTTACAAAAAATTTTCAGACAGCACACACAGTTACTGCGGTGTTTGAGATTGGATTTCCTTCGAACATTGCTGGTGTGTGCTAACGAATTTCAGACTGAAAAGGCATACTGATGCATAGAGTAGCTGATCTCTACCAGCCGGTGTAAGGCAAGGTTAATTACTGTCGATTCCTATGGGAAAAGCGACTTCAAAAAGGCGTTAAAAATTGATACCTGTTTGCAGCACTAATAGTGCACTGATGCTGGGTAATTAATCACAATTACGAGTGGATGTGCCTTCAATTATTATTCTTTGCCAGAGGAAAAAGGGTGACAAAACAAATCATGCAATGAATGGGCAGAAATGATTATCTGCCTACAGATTTCCCTAATTATATGAATTACAGCAACTCTGCCTCTTTGCAATATTAATTTGTTTTTGTCTGTAACATCTGCATACTTGCCAGTGCAATAACACAACCCAAATTAATGCCATCTTTTATGATGCCAGAATATGTCTCAATTGACAAATTATTTTCTTGTAATCACAGAACTTTTCTCATACCTAACACTTTATGATCCATAATTCAGTGGCTGGTAGATTCATTGGGCTTAGTCACCAGCATTCAAATAAACATGGATGGGCCTCCAGATAAAATTAACTACCTAGATGAGTCTTCCCTACAGTGCCATGCCATAGCCAGGTGTTGACCGCACTGTCAGGAACACTGACCAGTCCCAGCTATCCAAGTCCGTACCCACCCATGAGCCAGTGCGACCACACTATCCGTCTACCAGAGGGCTACAGAATAATCCTGGACTTCCTGGAACCTTTTGATGTAGAGCGGCACCCAAACGCCCCTTGTCCATACGACTCATTGAAGGTTAGTCATCTGACTTCAGAGCCGCAGAGCATCCTAACACACAGAGGACAATGAGTAAGCAATGTATTCCTTCTCATGCTTGCGGAGGCAGTCGATCATTGTGGGTTGTCCTCCTTGGAGGGATATATGGCCGCGCGGTTTGGCTGAACATCAATCAGTCAGACTTATAATGAGTTAAGATCCCGGTTCCTTATTCGATGTTCCTCCTCTACAAGATTTCCACAGCAGGACAAGAGTATGGGCCCTTCTGTGGAGCATCGCCACCAGGCCGTATTGACACCGGAAGTTACCAAGTGCATGTTACATTCAGGTCTGACTCTTCTGGAAAAAACAAGGGATGGAAGATCAAGTACACGAGCACCAAAGCTGAAGCCCTCGCTGTAAAGTAAGAGGCTAGGCTTGCTGATGACGTTGCCCTGTGCACACGTGAAGTAAAATACTATCTGAAATTTTGAAACTGTGACTGACATTCTGCAACATACTAGCAATGACACCATATTTTTGTGATAATGGCTGAATATTTTGGACAATTTGATCTGACATTATTCATGTGAGACCTTATTGTTAACATTGGTGCTATGAAGATGTTGTCTATAATTGAAGCTCTTTCATTTCCTGAATTAATTTGGATAAATCTTTGCATAGAACCTCAAGTGTAATCAACATGTTGTGACGACAACTAGCTCCTTCAGTGATAGAAAAGAGTGCTCTAAAATAGCCAGATGCAAACAATTATTCGGTCTCGATAATCCAGCCGAATCAGAAACAGTCGATGCATTATAATGTCCTGGCAGAATAAATTCATTCAGTAGAGTAGTCTGAAAGTCAAATCAGCTGCTTGTGTCTCCTGTCCAAGAAGCGGTGAATGCTAGTTGTTTAACCTTCATACATTATGCAGCTTGTTCTCGCTGCTCTCCAGCTCTACTTCTCTATCAAAACAGTCATTACAGGGTTCTTCAGTCCTATGAAATTGCCTCTCCATTGATACTTCCACATTCACTCACTAATATTTTCTCTATCTGTAGCTTTCAAGAGGGGTAAAGGCCTACCATAAAGAAGATTTTTTGTGGGACTGAGGACTCAGTCTTCTCTTATTTCTTACCACCAGTTTTGTGGTTGGAGGTTTGTTTTGTGTGTGTACCTCAAAATTAGGCTAGTACCGCTTTTCTGTGAGCTATTGACTTTTCTCAAACCATATTATGTGAACTCTGGCTGAACTACTTTTTAAGAGCTTTTAAAAAATGCTCAGTGTTTCAAAGTTTTAATGTACTGCCCTTCAAGCCACTTTGCAGTTTGAAGGCCAGTACAACTCTCTGTTCAGTTGTGTGCATTAGCATTTCCAACTTCACAGAATTATGTGGTCCTCGATTGCCATGCATCCTTTGACTTAACTCACATACAGTAAAATTAGTTTGTAACAAGGTCTCTTCATTCTTTCTCATTTAAAACGGTCTAAGGGTGACTGTGCTTTCACTGTCCTGGCCTCTACTCACTGGATTTGCATTTTCCAATCTGCAGTCTGTTTAAAATAAGTAATGTGAAAAATAAAAATTGTTTCTATTTTAGTTGGTGCTTTATCATGTTTGTTGTTTTTGTCTGCATTTTATTGATTATTTTATGATTTGGAATTGTTTTGATCCCATACCCTACTCAATAATGTCTGTTCAGCCTAGTTGGAGCCAATTCCACAGGAATTACGCACACCATGGAACCCATTAGCTAACAGTTGGGATATATCTAGTAGCTGCATGCTGCCAAAAGGCCTGTTTGCCTGACATGCCCATTACTGTTTTGTTCCCAGTGTCATGCGCCTTGAGCTGAACTTACTGTATGCAAAAAAAAAAAATACAGACAAGGTTCACTGTCACTCTGTTCCTATTGTAAAAATGTATAATTATTGCCATGAAGGTGGAGCAAGTATTCAGTGAAACGGATTTCACTATACGACCATGCTCATTTATTGGTAGCCCCATGGTCTTCAGAGGACAGGAGCTTCCAGCTTCCCCTCATTAGACTACACCACTGTAAGTGTCACACAGCTTGTGTATTTGCCATGACCATTTAATATTTAATGGGGAAAATATGACAACAGCACTCTCGGGAGCGCATGGGCTAGTTTATTTATTCAATTCATCCGACTTGTTAAAAGACATGAATCGCTCATCAAATACTTGCATAAATGTATAAAACCACATTTAAACACATACAATTATATACAACTTCCCATTGTAATATTTGGCGTACATGTACAAAACAGGAATGTGTTGAGGAACTTTATAACTTACAGTTCATTTTTATTTTTTGAAAAACAAGGTTCAGTGTTAAACTTAAGAGTTTCAGTGAAACTGAAAGTAACATTTTGATGCTCAGCCTTTTTTTTCAATATTACATCACAAGTCTATGTAAATAAGACAGTGAGTTTAATGAACAGGTCAACATTTCCCTGCAGTAAATGAACCACTAAAGTACCAGAACATAGCAAAATCTCAAACAGATGATCATCTTGATAGCCAACATCATACTCTTGCATAAGGATCTTATTACCATTGTTCATGAGACAGAGCTACATGCTGAGATAACAGAAGTGACACAAGCTATCTAGCACTAGACCTATGAGTCACACGGACACACGACTGTACACACGAGTTTTACATCACAACAGCTCATAACAGGCTGATATATAACCTCAACAAATTGAGAGGACTTTAATGAATGCTTATATAGAAAAATATTATTTCTATGTAACTCAAAGCTGTGTTGAAAGTGATAACATTTCTTGTTTCTAACTCTTTGTTAGAATGATAAAAAAGTCTGTGTACTCCACTGAAATAAATTTATTTACTCATGTTAAAGGTTAGCCTCAGCACAAATGTGGTATTTGGGAGTATTTGCCTACAAATGTCTCACGAACAATTGTCATTCAAGTTAATCCTGCCTGTGGCTTCTCTCCTCACTCTATTTCACTGAAATGTAGTGCTGCACCAGCACCCAGGAGAACAGTCTAGCAGAAGCCACTTGCCAGGGTGGAATAAAGGGGGAAATCCAGTGAAATGCTTACAAGTTTGTGTTTCTTTCAACCAATCACAATGGTGCTCACACCAAGAGAGGGGCATGGTCTTACACACTGGTGTTACGGTTCATGCTGGTTCATGTGTGCGGCTACACGTGTGGGACCGAAGACATGCCGTCTGTGTGCCTTGATGTTCACGCATGACGTGACAAAGTGTGCCTGAAAACGCAGGCACTTTAGTGGTGCTCCACATCCCCCAGCAAGAAAAAAGAACCCCACTGAGCCATCCAGTAGTCCCAGTCCTTTTAGTTCAGTGAGTTCTGGACAGAGGAGCTGCGGCGCCATCCGCATGGTTTCAAATATCAGGTGGCGCACGACGTCGCACATGACTCCAATGTGCCCAGTCATTTTGGCAATAATTATGTAATTCTGACTGTGTGCACATGGTCGTGTGTTTTTGCATGAGGCGTGAACCAATCTTTATTTTACTATTGTGCCTGTGGAACCTTACTATGGTTTAAAAAAGTGTTTTTACCATTCATTTCCACCCCAGAGATTTCCTAAACGGTGGTTGCAAATCAATCAATGACAAAAGTTGACAAAGGTCCAAATTCATTAGGACAGCAGTGCAAGAGCAAATTGCCTCATTCATGTGTGAGACCAGAAGGCAGCAAGTCGGCATATGATTCACAAAGAGTTTTATGCTTATCGAACAACCACACAACTAGCCTCTATTCAAGCCTGGTCCAGGGTAAAAGCTTTTTCTAACTTTTGCTAATTCAGAAATTGCTCGACATTATGGGTCTGCTGGAAGATTATTAGACCAATCAAATGTGTGCGGCTGTTTTTAGTCAGCTTTTCTGAAATATTCATGTAAAAAAAAAAAAAAATTTAAAAAC
>OMKZ01004331.1:8402-23056 GCA_900302535.1 Neoniphon sammara
GGGGGGGGGTACCCACTCTCCCTCAACCTGCCTTCTCTATTTCGACTTAAGTAACACTGATTATGGGGTCTAAAAAACAACTTGAACTTGAACCCAAATTGACCAGAACACCTTTCAACAGCTCCCTAACAATGTTGCCTGAATGCACTCACCATGTGAAGGTGGAGACAGTGACTCCAGTAGTGACAGCAAGAGAGCGAGTTTTTACAATTGGGGAAAAGCAACAGCTGCGCCCCTTACTCATAACTCAACATGTCTCATTGCTGTAGTCTTGTATTATGGTCTATTGAGGCTGCTGCTGATGGAGAAATTGGTTTTGCTGCATCTTTTATGATGGATTTCTCCACAATTGTTCAATGTTGGTACAAAATGATGACTTTAGAGAGACACGCTTGCTCTTTGATTCTGAGTGACTGACACCAAAACCTGACATTTACTGCTCATGCTTTAGGTAGGTGACATTTTTTTCCTGCAGTGGTAGCTGTGCTGCAAATATCTTTCTGTGACATCAAATCATCTGTGTTGCCTGGCTATTGAGGTGAATAAAAAAATACATCACCGTGCACCAAAATGGGCCAAAACATGCAATTGTCGTTAGCTATTTTTTACAGGGCTAAAGCGCTTTGGGCTGCAGATAGACTGCAGACACCCTCATTTGGCAACAGTCTGTTGTGGCGGAGGCACATTAGAACAGGCCAAGGAGCCAGTGGTGCTGGTCAGAGGCTGGTCACTGAAGCCACAACAGAGGACAGGGCAGCTGAAGGAGCCCAGTCCAGCTGGAGGAGCAGAGGGACAGATGCTGCTGTATTGTTAGAGCTGGAGCTGCTGCCATGCTGTTCAACCGCACTCTCCTCTTCACCGGCCATTGTTATACTTGTGTTCACTGATAAAAGATGGCTGAATTGCATTATTACTGTAAATTATCTAATATGGGCTGTTCTTACGCAACATGTCAATGCGTAAACCGGATCCTATTACGGTTCGATTTTGCAGTGTTGTCCTGTAATGGCACAGCTATCTGAAACACAGCTATCTGACTACTTTCTCATAAATGACCACTCGCTTTTGCCGTGGGTCATGTGAGGATATCCTTGCGGGGGAATCAAGCAAGGACATAGTCTATCCCTAAAACCAGAGGGATTTGTTCTCCTATTGATCTCAGCCAGACTCTGGCTACTTCTTGACTTTGGAGAGCTGTGATTTAGCGCTGACCTTGCATGCAGAACAGCTAATCCTGGGGAGGTCTGTTTGGAAGAAAGAATGATAGAGAAAGAAGCAAAACACAGTACAGAGCAGCCTGCTGTTTTGCATTTTATGGAGAATATAATGAACTGCTGGACAAAAAAAGAAAAAGGAAAGAAAAAACTGCTTTTGCTTAAATTGGAGAAAGGCAGTATGGAACACAGTTTCCTTATGACTAGCTATATGAATACCACCAGCTCATGAAAATTAATTTATAGAGGCAATCAAGTCAAGATGCTCAAGGTTTCAAAAACTTCTCAAGCATTAATTTTTTTTGTTCCTTTGCGCGGACTGCGGTGCCTCTCACCAGCTAGGCCGTTGACCATGGCGGGCTTCTCCTCTTCCTCCTCCTCCTCCGGGGCGGCACTGTCTTTCCGGTCCATCTTACTGACTGAGGTGGTGCGCTTTCGTTGGACCTCCGTGTCAAACTCCTCATCGAACAGAACCTGGTCTACCAAGTCGGGCTGCACAGGGCTGGGCTCTGCAGGGGGCTTGGGGGTCCCATAGTAGTTACCTGGGAACAGCGGGGAGAGAGAGAGCCAAACAGAGACAGAAACAAGGCATTATTAATTTCACAAAACACACAAAGCATAATTGCAAAAAACTTCATTGACTATATTCATTATTTAACCCCTAATCATGACCACTGTCCTCAACCCTTACAATGGCCAAACCTAATCCAAAATAGCCCTATGGTAGTAGCAAAGGCCAATCTCAGAGCAGACACAAACCCAGTTGCATGACCTCAGCTGAAAAGACACAAACTGCAGGTAGGAACTGGGAGTCTTTTTCATGCTGCGCAGACCAACAGACAATTGCACCTCCCTACTGCTGCAGCCTCAGTCCCGGCCCTCTGACCCAAGACCTCAGCCTGGACTGCTGGATTGTCATATTCACTGCACCTCTCCCCAGGGAACTGTGACTGTAGCCTTTATGTCCAGGTAGGAGCTCAAACACTGGATTGCTCCTTTAAGTCCATCAGCTTGCCTTTACTGTCACTGCGGTGCCCCAGGCGGCAAACCGCCCGACTCCTCAGAACGATGGGGTGAGAGACGGGGGGATGGGAGCTGGAGGATGGGGGGGGCAATAGCTGCACTTCACTTGTCTTCCTCTTTCCTCGACTGTAGGAGAGGGGTGACCCACTTTACCACTCGCTGCCTCCTCTCCCTGAGCGAGAGAGTGTAGAATAATAGAAAGAAAGGATGGAAAACTTGAAGTCCAAGGGGGGGGGAGAAATTCCTAAGGAAGGTACAGTATAAATATTGATTCATTGGTTGTTCTCTCTCTGTGAGGCCACAGTCCTCTGGTGTGTTTGTGTGAGGCTGTGTAGTGGTTAAGACTGAGCTGTGTCTGAATAGCAGAACATTGTATTGTAACAGTTTAACTGCACATCAGGGTGAGGACAGACACTGTGGAGGAGTCTACAGGGAGGCAGAGAGGAAAAAAAGAGAAGGGAGCAATGAGGACAGGGTGGGAGGCAGAAAGTAAAGAAAGTAAGAGAGAGAGAGAGAGAGAGATCTACAAATTTGTACTTTCTGTCTGACAGACCTTATGTGGCAGTGAACTCTGTAATAAGCTCAAGTTTTCATGTCAGAGCAAAACTAAGAAATTTTCATTCTTAAACTCTAATTTCTAACCCACTTAAATAAACATTTTCACAATTCTATTTGTCTTGTTTGTCACATGGAGACGCGCTTTATAATATCAAGGTCAGATATCAGGTGATTTACAGTACAGACAGACAGAAATGACATGAATTTTCATTGAGAAATAGCCATGCACACCTTGACAAGACGCTGACTGAAAAAAAAGAAAGAAAAAAAAAGAAAACAAAAACTAATTATTTTATGCAAATTGCAGTAATTACAATATGCTAAACAAATTATCAACACACAAACTCATTTAGAAACAGCACAATTTGTCTGAGCTTCATGTCAAACAAAACATCTTAATTAATTAAGACACTTACATGGTATCCTGTTTTAATGCATACAGTATTAGTATCAGCACCTTGCTAAAACCCATTTCAGTCTTTATTAGGTTTATAATTAATGGGGAGCTTAATGAAAGAATGGCAAACGAGGAAGCTGAATTAGAACTGGTGATTTGCTCAATACCCTCCACAGTTTCTGTAGCTTAGACTTTAGGTAGGTTCAGCCTCTGAATGTACTCATTAACAAAGTAGACAAGCACTTTGGGAGGTATGAGATAGTGGACACAACAAGAGCAAGAAGTGCACTGAGACGGGTCATGCTGTTATTGTACTAATGAGCCACAGTATTAAAACAACAGTCAGTGAAAGTAATTCATAAACTCCCTCAGTGTGGATGTAAAGCCACACAACAGGCTTTACATCCTGAGTCCACTTAACTTTAATGTAACAAGTGAGTTAAGTGGGGCTTATCCCTGAATCTCTGCCTCTCATCTCGGTCTTTTGATCTGGGCAAAAACATATCTGAAAATGGCTTCAAATGTGTGAGGTGCTTCACAATCCCTTGATTGGACTTGCTAAACAGCCCCAAAGACAGAATCATTTGCAAGACATATCAAGCACCCCTTTAGCTGGCATATCCTCCATTAGTGTGCTGCCCAGGTCTGGGAGCCTCGACAATGTCATGCACTCCATCGACTCAATCCATCAGCTGTAATCTAGCTAGCTCTGCCGCTGCTGGCATTGACATAGAGCAGGATACACACTAATGTGCGGCAAAGTTAGGGCCAATTCGGTTTCGATTCACTCCATTCAAAATGTAAACCCAAACTGCAATTCACGCTTGCTGAGCAAATCAAAATGTAATGAACAGACCCTCAGCCTTCAACATCAGACCACTGAATTTGCATTTGTCAAAAGACAGCTGCAGTATACTTGAGCACCAAGCAGTGGAGTGGAAATGTACAGTAGGTGGTCTCATTCCATCCAGACTTATCACCTGTTTTTCCCATGATCCCTCTCTCTCTGCTGTGATGAATGCCCCATCAATACATCACTGCTGGGCACAGATGAATGTGTACTGGAGCACACAGCGAGGGGCAGCACCATAGGAGAAGGGGAACTGCATATTTGTCACCAGCGCCATCCGATAAGGATCAGTGAGACCGATCATCCCCAGAATTTGTTTAATGTGAGCGGTGATGGGATTACCATGTCAGCAGGGCAGAACGGCAGACAGGCACTCTCATACAGTGAGGAAATGACATTTTAATAACACAGCACCATGCTACGCGTTAAGTTGGAACTCATCACGTGCGCCCAGCGTGGTTAATACCCCTGCTTTTGGAGGCGTCAAACCCTGTAGGCCTAAAACTGAATTTTGCTAGAGTATTCCCAGATTTACACAGCCTTGTATAACCAAAAGTACAATATGCCACTGTTGCACCTGCCTAAAGAGAAAAAACACTTAGGTTAACACAGTGTTCTTTAAAAAAAAAAAAAAAACTATGTTGGGAGCCACTATGCTCACAGTTTCCCATAACCATATCTGTGTGTGACAAAAATAGACACCTGTTGATATGGGCATGAAATCAACACATCAAAATCGCCTTATCTGCTCTATTTCAAAAGAAGATGTACAGGATAGTGCTTGTTATCTAGGAAATTATAATGCACTGCACCAGCTGTTCATATTTCTGACCTGGGGTTTTACAATATAGGACCCTCATAATAATCTCAACCAATGAGTAGGAAGTACGTGACCATTTTTACCAATTAGGAAACACAATTGAAGCCTCTTAACCTCCATGGTTTATTGCAGTTTAACATTATAACATAATGTGGGTTGTCATGGCTGAGAATGGAGCGACAAAACCTGCTGATGCGAGTCGGTTACATCATTTTTCTTACTGTGTAAACTTGAATGCTACCTATACTAGAGCCTAGGTTTGTCTTTCAATCCATTTGCGTCAGACACTATGCAATATTTACAAAAATAGATTTTGATGTATGAAAGAAAAAAAAATCCATAAATATAGAGTAGGCCAGCAGGGGGGAAGGGGGGGGATATCACAGCCCAGCACACCGTGAAATTCAATAACTTCTGTCATCTATTGCTTACATCATTTCAATCTTGCTTCCCTTTTGTCACACTGAGATGGCACGATGACAAGAACAGATTGTTTTAAAGGTAAAAGCAGCAAAGAGAGCACACACACACACACACACACACACACACAGGGCTGACTATTCTTTTGAGAATTGTGACATACTTTTAAGTTGGAAAGGTGCGCAACAAGCTAATCTAAAACCTGTGTTTCCCTTGCGAGGGTAAGTGAACGTTCCCTCAAGTGCTTTTTGCAGCTTTGTGAGAGTGGTGGGTGGACGCTGTACGAAGCAAAGTCGTCTTCATCTCAGCAGCCTGGGGCCAACAGTTCCTTGACACCATCTCTGAATCACGCGCCCATGTTAGACATGCACAGTCGTGTTCGCTGCCAGTTATAAGCAGTTTCGTTGTGGAGGAAGCATTATTTTTTTAAAACTCACTCCCCATTAGAAGGCTTTGTGGGTTGGGTCCTGAGAGACCCTGAGCTGAAATATGCACAACTAAAGCTCTGTGTGTGCGTGTGTGTCTTCATGCGCGTATACACATGAGCGTGTCTGCCCGCACGCTTGTGTGTGTGTGTGTGTGTGTGGATGTCGTGCCATCTGGAGTAGTCAGCAGCTGCCAGCATTTCTCATCTCCAACTCGTGAGAATCTCAGAACAATACAACTGCTACCAAAGATTGAGAGTCTCCAGTGATACATAACTTCTCTAAAGCTCACTATATCCTTCACAAAACTTCCACGGCCGGCTGTGGCGGAATTTGGAAATGCTAGAGAGCAAAAGTTATTATACATGCAGCCATTTAGCGCTGTGAGATGCATGCAAATGGCTTCGGGGCAGAGTTTTCAAACGCGGGAGGAAAGTGGGAAAACCCCTTATGTTCTGCAAAGTTAGGAAAACCTCCCAGGGGTCTTTGCTCTGGCTCACCCTTTGCCGTCTCTCTCTCCCTCTCTCCCTCTCTCTCCCAGAGCCCCGACTCTCCCGCACTCCCTCTGCCACTGTGAACTTGCCAGCCAGAGCCACAGACATTCATTAATCATTGAGGACGGATTTCCACTCTCTTGGGCAGCGCCCAGTCTGCCCGGGCCTCATCGCTGACTGCCAGTACCCCAGGCGGGTAAAGCCCATCTTGTGCTCTGGCCCTGGCACAGAGCTAGAGGCCTGCTTGGCATGGACACCCATGCTTCACAGGCCAACCCTGTCAACCCTGCATTCCTCTGCTCTGTGTGCTTGTGTGTGTGTGTGTGTGTGTGTGTGTGTGGTGGACAGCTCCACTAGCCACTGTTAATGACTTGCCTCTCATCAGTGAACCTCCTTTCTACTTCAGCCCATCTCCACAGTCAGCACAGTGACACCCAACTTTAATTACAAAGCCCCTTTCCCCTTCTCTTTGCCATCATTTTTCTTTTGTTAGTTCCTCTCATTTATACTAATCTCCCTCTCTTTCTCTCTCCCTCCCTCTTTTGTTCTTCCAGTTCTTTCCTGTTTCAGCCTTTGTGTTCTCTTCTGCTATTTGGATCTGTGCAATACCAAACACTAATCCAACTCTACAGTGCGGTCCTAAGAGCTGAGGTATTTCTTAATCAGGGCTCCGCTTTGCCAGTTCCTAGGAGTGGGCAGCTGTTGCTAGCGCAGCACCTTTGCCCCCTCCCTCGGCTGTGACTCCTGGCCCACTGCCCTGTAGCTATCTAATCCTCAGCCACGCCGCTTTGCCTCAGACCTTCACAAAGCCCATAATACCAAAAAGGTCCTATTATAAAATGGCAGTAAGTAATGTCTTCCAACAAAACAAAAGGACTGGTAAATGTTCTTTTGTTTTGTTTTTTTTTTGTTCCCTGGTAAGTCTATGATTATCAAGGGGGGAATGGATTTTGTAATTTTCACAAACAAAGGGAATGTCATCACCTTCATCCCCTGTCAAACTGTGACTAGAGGTTTTCACAGAGCCTTTAACTGCAAATACAGGCCTGCTGCTGTCAGCTGCGATGGCAGTAGCACAGCGGCGCCTTGTCAATACGGTACAAGCACCAGTGTATGAGACCCAGTCAATGTGATCTATGATAAACACCTCTGCTAGGGAAGAAGCAGCTGAATAAAACTTCACAACTTGAGGCACAATGATGCTACAAGCTCAACACACTGCTGCCTAGGGCTAGGTGATATGTTGATATATTAATATCCTGTAAAAAGACTACATATTGAGTTGGATTTTTGGTATCATAATATTGTGATTTGGCGTAAGCGTTGTCTTCTCCTGGTTTTAAAGGCTGCATTACAGTAAAGGGATGCATTTTTCTGCACTTATAAGACCGTTTTAGCTGTTATTATTTGGTCGTCATATCCACATAACTAATGACTGTTTATCAGAAATCTTGTGTGGAAATATCACATGAAAGCACCCACAGTCATCCTTTCAATTTTGTCAGGATATCAATATTGACATATTTGGTCAAAGTTATCGTTATATTTCATTTTGTCCATATTTCCCACCCCGGCTGCTTCCCTATGGACTGAGCTCCGCGTTACATCAGATACCGACTGCAGGCCCACTGTTGCTGACTTCGAGTTTCAACACAGAGACTCCTGCTTTGCCCTGCATTTTCTCTTTGTCCAGTTCGACTCCCTCTCCCTGTAATGAATGATTCATACTGCTGGCTTTTGGGTACCGTCTACAGTCAGAAGTAGAAAATTGGATATGCCCCAGTTCGTACACATGCACGCAAGCACGCACGCAGGTCTGCTGTTTGGGAGTTCAGGCACAGCACCGAGGTAGCAAGTATTACTCACAGCCTTACACTTTCATCAGTTTGCGAAAACCCAAACTTCTCCAACTCTTTTGGCAAACTCTTCTCTTTGTTTTAGGAGAATTTAAACTCTCCCAACAACGTCTCCAATGGCTGAGTCAACTTTTGCTGCTAAAACCTGCTTGGAATGCAGAGAGTCAGACTGCTGGGATGTGGAAATTTAATGGATTAATACTAAGGCAGGATTTTATAATAAAAAAATAACAATAAAAAAAATGCAACACAATTTTCCTCTTTTATGCTCCGTTAAGTACTTTCATAATATGTGTTTTCTGAAATTACTTTCTGTACTTTCTTGGCTCCGGCAGTGCAGTGGATGTGAGTGTGTTTCTCGGTTACAGATTAACCATGGTTACAGATCAAGCCGCTGTTGTTCACAGGTCTGCAGGATTAGTCACAGCGGTGGGCGAGGCGGCCCAGGTCAACGCTGCTATTCAACCGGTTAAAATCTGTGCAGGCTGCCTTCTGGATTGGCCCCTGAGCAGCCGGGAACACAGAACAGCGGTCAATGACTGACTCACCACAAGAAAATCATTCACTACGCGGTAAATCCCTCCCCCCTCGCTTTCTCTGTGTGCGTGCTTCTGTGTGTCTGTCCATCTGCCATGGCGCCAAAGGTTTCTCTATCAATTTATCAGTGGCAATGAAGAGGTCCAAAGCCTGGGTATTAATAACTGGCTTCCTGAAACTGTGCCTTCAATAAACCTGCAACTGTTGCTACAGAAAGCAGGGAACGGCAGAGCGGATCCATTTTTCACCCTGCTGACTGCTTCACAGTCCCGGGTTGAAGGGCCGGTCTCCCAGGGCCGCGTGTGGGTCAAAGGGCTGACAAAAGAGCGCAACGCATTTCCAGCACACAGTACACTGGACCGGGGTGACGTTTCTTAAGGGAATAAAAATCACTTGGGGATATATTATCTCTAGTTTCTTTCACATTCACAATGACAGGGTAATGATGCAGGCAGTATGTTGGTTTCACTTGATGACCAAGGCCATGGTCTATGGCTCAGCGCACACACACACCGGCTAATTAACAATCACAGTTTTGGCCCACCTGATTCTTTTCTTCATCTAATTCTCTCTTTTCTGGAATTTCACTGTTAACAAAAAAAAAATTGCAACCTTGAGAACTGAAATTCCTACCTCGAAGATGGTGCAATCTTTTACTCGGAGAGAAAGGTATTTCAGACAGTTGCGAGCATAATAACTGCCATCACACTCACACACACACCATATCAACGGGTCACTATTCATACTGCGTTTGCAATATATGAAGTCATCTCTTTGGCACATTTGTGCAGCCTGATATGTCATCCCATCCCCTATAGAGTTTCCTGATTTGGAATCATGGGAGAATGATATTCAAGGGTTATGCAATGACCGTCACATCTAAATGATTCAACTTTGTTTTTGAGAACTAATGTTTTTTCCATTGGTTCTAATGTCAAATGGCACTAAACACAACAGCACCCATGAGCCTCATTGACCGTTACTATGGTGGAGAAGCCAGCTAAAGCCACTAAATGCATTCAAATACACTCAATATAAAATCATACTGTGTGATTGCAATCAGGCACAAAATACTGCACAATAGTTGATGAAATGACCAAACAATATATGTATAATGTATACAACTCAAAGCTATGAAGCTCAACTTGACCGGCACCGGCAACAGAATTTGAAGCTCAGGGATTGGCTGAGTCTTGAGGCAATGCACCGTGGGACTCGTGGTTGACTTGTCGCCTCAGGGGGTGTTGTTTCATTTTCTATGATCTGTGGGCTTGTGAAGCCCTTTGAGAGTTTAACAGTAATTAAGGGCTCTAAATAAACTTGAACTTGAATTTTTATGTCCACAGTCCTGTACCTTTGACCTTTTTTCCAAATGAACCTGAATTATTTCAGCGCAGTTCTTCTTTGCTGGTACTGACGATTCAACTGGGAGGGTTTCATGGCCATCCAAGTGTTAAAAATGCTCAAACAGGCCGTCACTTAACATTGCAACTGAGAAAATGAATGGGATTTTTATATCCGGGACCTTGGCCACCCAAAATAACCCCTCCCACTTCAAAACTCTATTAGCTGAACAACTGATTCCTCTCTCTCTCCTTCAATAAGCTGAATCCATCCTCTTCTCCTGCACTGCACACACTGTGTTATACCGGACACATACCATCATAGGTCCCGCTCTCCAGCAGCAGTCCACTTTCCTCCAGGACGCGGAACTCCCCCACGCTGATGAAATTATAGTCCACTCCGGGCACCTCCCCCTCCCTGGGCTGCCGGGTGGTACCTGCCAGCCACAAGAGAAGACAGAAGGAGCATCAGTACAAGTGGAACGTGCTAGTCTACGCTGGAGGGGCTGTTGGGAGTGACACCGTTTCCAACATGCCCAGGGGGATGTGAGTCAAGTCCACATACAGTATCCGGGGAGAACCTGTGTCTACATCATGAATAGTCAATAGCGGTGGGATCACAAAGCGATGAATTCATTATTCAAATACAAAACAGAGAAAACATCCTCCACACACTGTGGAAAATAAAAAAAGGGTAGGAAGCAGTGGAGCTGTCAGAGGACTGAGCGAGCATAACAGCAGTGATGATGACAATGAATTGGGTTTTAACTGCTTTTACTTACAGAGACTTTTGACTAGGACACCATCATATTTCTTCCTTATGGAGCCTATTAAATGATGTATGTATATATTGAATAATTGAAGAGAAATGGTGATATCGCAGTGATGGCTTGGTTGGTGCTGGTTGGCTGAATCGATATGGAACCATGACAGCCATGACCTGCTGCACATGTGTCGGCTAACTGCATCAATCCAAGTATTCAATGTGCATTTACACATTTGAATCTAACACACCACTCAGCTTCCAAGACCAAAGTAGAATGAAAGTAGAAAGTAGTATAAATCAATCTAAGACAAAGGCACTGATTTCTTGGTGTAATACTTGTTAAAGTAAAATGCTTGTTCATGCATACATACTATGATGGACTTCAAATCACGATGAAACAGCATGTTGATAGCCTCTTGCTTCCTTAATTTGATGCATTTCCAAATGAAATGGAGAGGCATCTTTCAAAAGTGTAAACCAATGGGAGATTAATTAGGGGGAGAGAGGCAGTTTTATGTGATGGGAGGGACACAACTGTTCAAAAGTGGTTTTGTTCATGCTTACTGGTTCATAATGATGTCACCATTGAAGTTACACTCTCTAGGATGTAGGAGTAATGGGATTTTGCAGGAATAATTCCAAAAATATATAAATTTAGCAAATTCTTTGGCTTTTATTGGTAAATAGTTGAATATTCTGGCATGGCCAATTAGCTAACACATTGAAAAAATCAGATTTTTGACTTCATTGTGATTTCAAAGTGAAAATTCATCCAAAGAGCCAAGACATTTTCTTGAGCAGCCTCATTCACAATAGAAGACCAGATTTTTGAACTCATAGAGAGAATTCATTCTGTGTGGGCACATCGTTCTCTTTTTTCTTTTTTTCTTTTTTTTTTTTACTATCAATGAAGCAGCTGCGCAAAGTCACTTTAAATGGCATCGCAGATTACAACCTTGGCAGTCTTGTTTCTAGCTTTAGAAGAGATTTGTTCATGTTCATAAACCCAGGCTGAACTGAGGTGCTCAAGGTCACAGGAATAAAAAACTGTGATAACTTTTACGGTCTTTTCCCCCCTTAATTTCCGGGGTGATATTGAAGGCCACTCGGTTTATTTCTGAAACAATCTTTCAGAAACAGATGCCCATATGGACTTCAGGGTTACAATTTCTTTTTTTCTTTTTTTTATCTCTCTCGCTTCCTCCCATTCTCAAACAATTCATTTCTGTTTTTCTTAAAGAGATGAAGCCCTCCAGTAAAGCCCGTGCCCGTAAAGCCTGCAGTCGTTAAAAAATAACCGGACACACCTCTTGTAATTGGCTTAAAAAATAAAAAATACAGTCTCCTTTGTTGATGTGCTCATCGGTGAGACACTGAAAACACACTGTGATGAAAATGATTTTCCGCTCCCCAAGGTGCCAGCTCCGCTTACCGTGAGCTCAGATGTAATCATTTACAATACCTCAACTGATCTGTTCGACTATTTGACTACGCTGCGGGCACAAGGGATTTTAATGGGGTTTAATACAAACCTATCCCATTCTTCATCTTCTCCCTGTGTCAACATCCATTCTGACTGCCGCGTGCACCATCACATCTGAAATAGCTTACTCGTTAACAGAGACAATATTTTATTCTATCAGACAAAGCAATCAGAGGAGACGGGCGAGGCCACAGAAGGAGGAAATATGAGCGTGTCTTTGAATAGAGAAATATGGAAATGTGATTATTTAACTTTCTTCTGTTTGTTCAGCTATCTTCCCTGAGGACTGTGAGATAACTTGAGCCCCATTTTCCCACAGAGGCTCTGACAGATCCAATTCCCATCACAGTGCCATGTGTTTTTATAATTATCATGTAATCGTCTGTGTCTGATATTTTTTTGTTGTTGTTGTTTTTTTTGCCACAACGTAATGGAGGCTGAAGAGGAAAGACGACTGGTCGGACAAAGGGATGTGAGAAACAATGGCGGTGCAGACTGTCATCATCCCTGTCTCGGTCGGGAGGTGTGAACTCTTCCCAGGAGGGCAAAAGGTCATTCTTCCACACCTGAAACGGCTGCAGCCATGTGGGATAGCATGGCTACAAATCAACCACGAGCAGATAGTAGAGAGAGACAGCTAGGGCTGCTAAAACCGGCTTAAACTGTATATCTATCTGTTATCTGAGAAGGAGAGGTGGGATAAGGAGCTTTGAAGAAAAAGCGAGAGGATATTTGCCGCCAATTCTCACTGGGAGAAAAAATACATTGTTTTAACTTCCATTTTTTTTCCCGGCCATGTCCTCACAAACTTTTCTTTGAAGAGCTGAAAGAACTGAATGAAAACCATATGGAGTGATAGCATCAAAATAAAACAAACACACACAAAAAAAGAAAAAACAAAACAAAACAGTATTGTGGCAATAAATCTAAAGTGGTTGCTGCAGCTAGAGAACAAAATCTAGCCCTCAACTGTTAAGTGAGAGCTACATTTTTGTGTTTGTGTTGGGGACACCCAATCAGTGGGGCACCAGAAACCCCAGTGACAGTCAGCCCGACAACAAGCATTTGGCAACAAGGCTCCCTGAGGCTAATTGCCACACAGAGACAGAAAGACAAAGAGAGACGAGGAAACAGACTGAGGGGGAAAAGAATGGTGAAGCAAAACCAGATGCTGCCAGATGCCAGATCATACTTCCAGCGTCAAGTTTCACACAGAGGAACAAGAGAAACTATTAAATATATCGCTGAAATGTATGATGAATGTACAGTCTATCAGCGGACTGGCCTCATGGCCTCCACATGGTCTGCAGCTAGAGGGGACACAGTGATATGTAACCCCGAGAGGTCAGTTCACTGTCAGCTGGTCTCCACTAATCTATTATTGTGAAGCAGAAGATGCTAATTATTTGCATCCCTTATGTAATGACCTCATGATTTAAGTTGGTGCTCAAGGGCAAAAAAACATGGAGAAACCAGTAAATGTAAGTAAAAGATTTTTTGGGGGGTAATTTTTTGGACTTAAGAGTCCAAAAAAGACAAAAGCAAGAAAAAAAAGCTTGGGAATAAAATAGCTAGACAAGAGAATAACTTTCTTCATATCAGAGAGGGAAGACATGGACTCACTGATATCCAGGACTAAAAAAAAAAAAGGGAGATACAGCATGATATATCAATAAACCGATATTATGATCTTCTGCACCATGCTTCTTTTATTTGCATTTACTGGTTACTCTGTCTCCTGTTTTATTCATGATTCATAATCTATGTGCAATTCTACCATTCATTAGTGCAGGAGTTCATTAATGTGTTCACATATACTGTACATAGATCCAAAACAAGAATTACTGTGGGATTAGTTCAATGAATGAAAATCGCCTCAGAAAATTAAAGTTTAATTATCCAGCCTGTCATTAGCTCACTGCTTCTCTAAGGAGAAGAAATTATATCACATCTGGTTGAAGAATCTATAAGGAAATAGCTGAGTGTATTAAGTCCAAAGAAACATGAAGTGAGAGGCAATGTGAAAAATTAAAAAAAAAAATAGGATCAAGTGCAGGTAAAGCGAAAGGAATGTTATCCACTCGCTGTGCCCGACCTTGTAAGATCTGTACATTTTGTGAAGCTCACCGTCCTACATTTCCGAACTTCACAAGCCTCGGAGGGAAATATAATCTTCACACACAATACGTTTCTCAGTTGTAAGGCAAAACATCATCAGATATTCAAGATTATTTTTATACTTATTTCTTCGGCTGTGTGTAGGAGGACAAATTCACTCCATTAACAGAGAGCGCGAGGAGCTAGATCAAGGCAACTGTATGCTGTCTTTTGTCTCACAGGCTTAAAGACTTGAAAGGAGCCCTCTTCAATCTTCTCAAGAAAGAGCAATTGCAAAGATTGAATACCTTGGGCACTTTTTATTTCTAGTATCCTTCTCCTTTTTTTTCCCTTCCTGTTCTTGCAGTAAG
>OMKZ01004346.1:6113-30971 GCA_900302535.1 Neoniphon sammara
TTTTTTATTTTTTTTTTTTTTTTTTTTTTTTTTTTTTTTTAAGAAGACAAACATCCCCCATTTCCATTATGCTTACCTCTAGATCTTGGTTCCTTTTCAAGGCACAACTGGTTGTTTCCTCTGACTGTTTTTGCTTTTCTTTCAGTTCTTCAGTCTAGAAATGCAATTTACAAAGTGTGAAAATTAAAAAGTCAGATGTGCTGGCAAAGAAGACAAGGACAATCAGGCCAAAGATCTTTGATCAAACTGTAAATGTAGCTTACTTGTTTCTGGAGTTCAGATATCTTTAAGACAGCATCGTTCTTTTCTTTTTTGAGCGCCTGGATTTGGTCCTTGAGCACCTTTTCATCCACTTTATTGACAAAGCAAACCATGCAGTCAGTTATGATTTATACTATTATATAGTGCACTTTTGTCAATGTAAAGTGATAACGGTAAGGTAAAAAACTTACCAAGGTATTGTCTCCCCTTCACCTATGGAAAAGCAAAAAAAAGCGTCATTATATTATTATTATTATTATTATTACTTCATATCTTGACTTCAATGTCAAGTGTGAAACAAGTGTCACAGAAAGATCACCATGTAAATAATGAAATTTTCTGTTCTCATCTTTGGTCGTGATTCTGACGAGCACCAGAATATTAAAAAGATTGCATTTTCTTGGAAGACTCAAATAAATTAATCACTACTTTCCCACTATTGGCACATCATAACAGCACAGATTTTGTGAGAATCTGAGAGAAGATGCAAGCAGCGATATCAAGAAGCTTACTGCCAATATGGTCCTCCAGAAAAAGAGGGTGAAGGTGAACACTCCAACCAATGCAGTGACGACAACAGCTTGCCAAGGACAGCCAAACAAGGTTTCTCCTGGCTTCCACTCATCTGGCAGAAGGGAAATCATCTGAGGACACAAACACAAGCAAACTGTTCAGGGACATGAGCAGAAATGAAACTTGGAGCCAGCAGGTGAACAATCATAAACGCATGAGTTTCATGTCAAATAATGAAGGGAGAAAAAAACACCCTTGTCTATTACCATGATTTGAATATCATTATAATGCTATGGCATGTCAACAAGTACAGATGGAGGGAAACCGAATACCTGTGTGCTTCTCAAACATACATGGAAACACTATAGTCACCTTGCAGTATTGCCAATCATTCTAGACAGGAACTTACACAACCTGCAGCTACAGTATAAGCAATGTGTACTCCTTCTCTGACACAGTTAGTCTACTCATTAACCAAAGTCTGCTCAACACTCTCATCAACTGAGTGACAGGTCACACCACTGAGAAGCAGCTTTGCCATAACAGTACCATTTTAGCCTACAAAACTGTACTAATCCAAGTTCTGCATAACCAAGTAGTGTCCTCTTAACAGACCCACGCCAGGAGTGTTGAAAACTCCCTGTTGATTATCTTTAAATTAAGGAATTGCCCACAGGGCAGGAAAATGATACAAACTGACAAACTGGTTAGCTATTTTACAAGTTATTACTGTTTTCTTTAAAATTTGTATGGTAAGGTGGATTTTTTCATATTTTGATCTTGCCAACACACAGAGTCTATTCTGTATGGACTGTGAATTTTGTTACTTGTCATTACTATTTTAACTACTGTAGTATCCAAAGTGCTGGGCTTTGGAAAAAGGCAGGAAATTGACTTTTGGATTTACCTACTACTCCAAAATTAAGACCCTAATACAATTTGTCATCAAAGTGTGATTTTTTCATCCAAAAGAACCTTAAACAGTGAGTGATTACTGACTGTGAAGAGACTGGTTGGGCAGACAAATGTACAAGCGAGTCAGAATTTAAAAGCATTTAACTGGTGGTATTCGTTTTGCACGCTGATTCAGTAATGTTTGATTAGTTGACAATCATACTGAGAGGAGCTCTGCATATCAGATCAACAGTACAGAAACCTTTGAACTGAGCATGTGGCAGGTAAGACAGGAACAAGCATATACTCTATAGACCTCATAGTAAATAACACAGATTACATCCAATACCCCTAACAATACCCACATTATGGGGTGGAAGGCCTAGTCTGGATTTATATTGCAACATGTGCCCTTTAAGGCCAGTGCAAATCATCAAATTAGCTAACTGCACTGCACACAGGCAGGACTGTACCCCTACTATGGTTAAGGGAATCTACATTTTATGACACATAGCAAACACATTTCAAAGGGACCCTTGCAGAAGAGAGTGATCTTGTTTCTGAACCCTCAAGAGTCAAGATGAACTGCAACTGTTACCAAAGACAAGACTGGTGAGTAAAATTTTGGAGCAACGTTACCGTTACCAGCTTCCTCCTAAAGCTTATAATCTCTAATGTTAACCCTTCCTCAGCAGGCCATGGTAACGTTAGCAGGGAAGGCAACCGGCATGTCAGAGAGGAACAAAATGACTAATTTTGCACTTACATGTTGCACCTCCTTTAGAAACAGCATGTATAACGTTAGATGATCCGATTCCAACACAGGTCGAGGGGATGTATCACTGTCCATGCCAATTTGTGTTACTGACGACCCAAAACAGCAACAGAGCTAGCCAAAAGCGAGTTTGACAGATGTTAGCTTGCTAATGCGTTAGCTAGCTCAAAGACAGACTGTGCCGTTAGCTGGAGAGAGGAGCTCCACGCCAAAAAATATTTGTTCTAAACCCTGACTATGTTTTATTACTGAGACAGACGATGTCGATAAGCAACTTGGCAACGATGGTAGGTTAATTATATCCGAGTCGTCAAATCGCTATCACAATCGATAAAAAAAACAGTTGACAACAAGCTGGCTACGTTAGCAGAGCTGGAGCCTTAACCGCGGATACCGATGTTGGTGTCCTAAGTGAACAAAAAGCCAAAGCCACAATGAATTTGTCAGCAACATATAATTTAGCTAATGACGTTACAACAAACGTTTCTCATAATAATTGTTTGACTTGCCAATATTGAGCCCGGCGGCTGTGCTAGACAGCTCACCACCGGTTGTGCTGAACTTCAGCCTACTCTCAGTGGAACACGTCAGTGAAAGCGGGGGGAGAGTCGGGGTGCATTCAAAACAACTCGGAATTTGGATACTTCCGACCTCCAGCATGATACCTAAATGACTAGGATTGTTTTTTTCGAGACAAATGCGGTCTATCACAGGAGGTCGGGTGTGTCAATAAACAAGATTTAGCCAGACAACCGTTAACTCGTTGTCCTGTAATAACTTCAAATGTTCATAAACAGAAATCATAGAATCTTCTAAAGAAAATATACATAAAAAACAATCCAAAAGTTTATTTGACAACCTATTAAAACCACTTAAGAATAATAAAATGTACTACGTTATTTTTTGTTGTCAGATATGGCTGTGTACATGACTTGATGGCCGATGTAAGTGTCAATATTGTGAGTAGGGAGGTAAAAATACAGAGTGTGAACAAAACAGTCATAAACCTCATTTTGCTGGGGACCCTCTGGAACCCTCTCTAAGACCCTTGGTGGTCTCTGGGCCACAATTTGGGAAATACTGCCTTAAGCCTTAAGATGCATTCAAGAAAAAAAACAAACCTCTTAATTGTTAACCTTTGTTCAACAAGACATGTTGCTCCACTATACACATGTATGTGCAGCAATGGCCAGGGTGAGTAGTAACATGTCTCATGATACAATATGTGCAATTACCACCAGTTTAGCAGTTTAGGCAATGGCAATGAAATAGCACAGAAAAAATCAACCAAAAAAACTGCAATGAAACCTGTTTTTTTATATGGATATTTTTTCTATATCATGAATTTGATTTATTTTGTTTTTATGCCTTAATTAGCACAATTTATGTGCACAACTTAGGGACCCAAAAAGACTACAGTGACACAGCTATTGTTTATAGGTTATTTATCATTAGACTTACCACAGTTGTCCACTCTGCAGTTTTAGTCTTCATCATGGAAAGGATGCAGCCTACGTACACCATTCCGACTGAGAATAAACCCAATTCTTCTTCATGAAACTCGGACACTGGTTCCATTGAGTCCAGAGATCCTGGAAGAACAAAATTGTACATGTTACACACAGCCTAGACAGAAAAATTGAAAATCTACCCTTAAAAATTTAAGCCATCTCGTGGATTTCAATCAATATCTATGAATAATGAATGATTTTCTCCCCAAAACTGAAAAACAGAGAGCCCAGGAGAAACCCAAACAAGCCCAATCTATGTTTTCTTAAGAAAACCTCAAGTCTGTAGACTAGCAATGAGTTAGATACTGACTCCATTTGGTTTTAAATCCAAATGAGATTGATATTTTCTAATGAAGCAACAACATTATAGAAAAATTATTTTATTGTTACAGAAAAGTCTCTCATTTAAGGTTACAACTTCTGGCTTCACAGCTTAACAAGGACAAAACAAACTCTTTGTAAAAGATAATGCTGATGTTTGCTCATGTTCCAAAAACGTAAACTGAACTGCCTGAAATCACAGAAACAGCACAGGTGAATTCTGTTTTGAGCTGTCCTTTAAGGTTTTATAAAACCTTTACGCTACCAACCTGAGGATGAGCGCTCAACCTCAACACCAAGGCCCATGTCAAAGGGATTTTCCAGAGTGGCTTGTGGGACCTTCTGCATTTCTTCTGGTGCACTGAAACTTGGCTGATTGTCTTTGTTTTTGTTAAAGTGCCCTCCATCTTCCTTCACACTGACATCTGGTCCCCTGTGCACCTCATCCAGAATGGCCTGCTCTTCTTCCTCTGCTGGTGGCCTTTCCTCTGCATCTGTTGCAGCGAGGTCATCACCCTTCTCAGGCCCCGGGAGGTCATCATCATCTTTTTCCTCAACTGTGTGATGAGCCATCTCTTCTTTTTTTAATGTTCAATGCATGTTCATGTACATTTAAAAACACAGAGCAGAAACGAATTAATGAGGGATAGGATTTTACAGGTATATTTCAAGATTTGTAGACACAGAAAATCCTTACTCCAAGCCCACTTTATACGTACAAATTCTATACTGTAACACACTTCAGACTGATAATTCACAACAAAAATGAATTACCTTGGTCAACATTTGATGCTGTGTCTGATGCCAAAGGTGTGCTCTCACTGGCCGCAGAATACTTGTGCCGTAGGCTGAATGCAAGCTCCTGGAAGTGGTCCAATATTTCAGATTCTTCGTCAAACACACTTGTGTCCACTTGTTGGGCGGCACCATGTTTTAGATCCCGGCTATCCAGCATCTTCTCAATCTCATCCAGGATAGAGTTCTCTGAGGCTTCCAAAATGTCCTCAAGTGCTTTTTCCCTGTCTTCAGTAGTGCCTACATATGAGAAACGGGCAGCCTGCAACTCAGCATCCAGATCAGAGAACATGGCCTCCAATTTGAAGAGATTCTTGAGACCAAAAAACTTTTGAAATTGCTCCATATCCTCCTCTGTGAAGTGCTCTCGCAGCACCGTTAGTCTCAGTACGCTGTCACTGTATTCCGGCTCTGGGCTTGGCTGAGTTGTTTCAAGTGAGGGTTTGTCAGCGTCCGCGTGTGACTCTGCGAACAAAATTGCATTTTCATCTTCAAGCAATTCTTCTTTCTCCTCCACTGCTTCCACTTCCTCTATCTCTGTGTGTTTTGGTGGCACTTTGTCCCGTTCCTCTATGTGAGGGTCCTCGCTCAGCTTTGTTCCCTTGACAGGTAATTCTGGTTGACTATGCTTAGTTTTATTACTTTCCAAATGCTCCTGATATTGTTTAAATAGGTTGCTATCTGCTGTCATTTCATCATAATCTTTGAAATTTGAATCTTTTGACTTCTCCTCAATGGACAATTCATCTTTTGATTCCATAATGGGTAATTCTTGATGGGTCCCAATTTGGTTTTCCTCTAACATAGTGTCTAAATCCTGTCTATAATCCTTATAAGTGTCATTGTCCTTTAAAGATGCTTTATTGTGAACCTCTGAATCTTCTGACACGTCCTCCTCCTCAGTGAGTTCATCTAGTGTTTCAATATCTAATTGTTGAGGCTGGGGTTCAGCTGAGCTATCATCCTTTGATATAGGATTCATTGCTGCTGTACTATCTTCTGTTTCTTCGTGGGCTAATGAGCTCTGCTCATTAGTGATGCTTAGTGTTTCATCCTTGGCATTTTCATGCCCTATCACTTCTCCATCATGCTCATTATCATAATCAAACAACAGCGGCTCAGAGTCCATATCGATTTCTTTATTTACTTCTACAGAACTGGATGTGGAAGGATCTTTGGTTTCTGGTTCTTTTGATGGGTCTGCAAATGCCAACTGAAGGTCTTCTTTCTTTGCTTCCTCAGTGCTTGGAAGAATTTCTGAGATGTTTTCTTCTACATCCTCATCATCCTCATCTTCCTCCGAACTTGAAACACCCGTTGTCTTCTCTCCACCACTGACAATTGCAAAAACTGTATCTCCGAGTGATGTCCACATGTTCTTATCCTCTGCAGTCTGCTGGTCATCTTCATGTGCTGCTGGTGGACTTTCCTTTTTATTTAGATGATCAGGTTCCAAAGAGTCTGCTGCATCCTCAGAAAAAGAGAGCAATGGTGTTTCTTTTTCAGGACCACTGTCATCATCCTGCTGATGTTCCAATTCTTCGCTTTCTTCCTCCTCATATGGGGTAACTTTCCAAGTGTTTTCATCATCAGTGGTGACAGCATCAAAAGTTGTTCCAAAAGTAGTCTGTATCTCAGGGATTTCATTCCCGGCAGAGACTGAGACGGGTTCATTTTCCGAATAAGGATCATCTTTGGGCAGAAATTCATCCTCAGGTTTTGTGGGAGTATCTTTGGTTTCACTCTTCTCTGAATCAACATTTTCCAGAACAGTGTTGCCTGTGGTTTGTTGCTCTTCCTCTGCGTTTTCTGTGGCTCTCCCAGTGGCATCAGGTGCAGCTCCTGTATCAGAATCTGCTACTTCTGTATTAAGTGATTCGGTTGCCATGTCAAACTGGGTCAAAGAGGCACTTTGATCATCTGGGACACTATCAAGATCCTCAGAGTTATCATGATGTTCATTTTCATTTTCACTGTCAGTTGTCTCATCTATTGATGGCTTTGTTTCTTCTTCTGCACCCTCTGCCATTTTATTTTGGTCAGATGTGTCTGTATTTTCATCTTCATTCTCTTTCATTAACAAGGACGAGCCTAACAGTGAATCGATGTCATAGCTATCAAATTTATCATATCCTGTGTCAAAACAGACAAAATCTGTTTCCTGAAAGAAGACAAAGAACAACAATTAAATTACAAAACAGACACTTTGCTTAAAGGGATTTTCAGTTCTCGCAAAGGAACAAACTGGCAAAGAAAATACGGGCTATTATTACAGCTTTCCTGCTTGCCTACCAAATGACTGCACAATACAAATCACTCATGTCACTTAATGGTATTACTGATAGTTTCAAAAATGTGTGCTGTTTTTACATTGTATTTTGACTTAGTAAATATATTCAATCAATCAGCAAGTCATTTTCATACCTCCGCTTGAACTTCCAGTTCTTTATCAGTATATACATGGTTGAGTGCAAGAAGGTCCTTTGGGAAATAGCCAAAACGGCTACCAACCTATTGACAAATACAGGGGGACATCACATTGAAGACTGCAACAACTGAGGCAAACCTACAGTACATACTGTCCAGTAATGATTAAATATTAACCACAGTATACTTACACTCCCCGCCCACATATCTGCCCTTCTGCCTGACAATTTGTAGTATACATAGATAGTTTCTGATTTCTTGAAGGACAGGAACCGACAATCTGGTCCTGAGAAATCGCTCACAGCTTTTCCCCGACACAGGAGCACTGTGAATGCAAATGAGTGGAATTAGAAATACTACCAAGAGGTAAGCCTTGTTAATCTTATAATGCATTAAAAGATGGTCAAGAATTGCAAAGGCAGCCAGCCTGGTAGTAACTTCACTACTCTTAGTGTAACTCTGTTTCAAGCTGCATTCCTGTGTACATTTTATTGGTTAATGACATAATATTGTTTTTGAAAACGGGCAGCACATTAAAAAAACACTGCTGCTGCTAAATATAGAATGGGCAAACATAACAATTTAGTTTTAAGTACCAGTACACTTTCTTTGCTGAAATGTTGATTTCAAAACCAAGACCTAACGGTCTCAGTCTTGTCTCAGATATCGGTTTAAAACTTATTCCTGGGACTCCGGTTTATTATTTTTGTTTAATAGTTAATGAAAAAACAAGTATTTCTAATTCTGTCTCTTTGTGCCAGTGTCTTTGGTTAACTCATATTATTCAGGGTTGTGTCTCTAATCTAGACCTGTTTTGTGACCTACAAATAACTTTAAACGTTATGAGATTATATCGTGAAAACAGTAATTTTGAGAACCCTGCACAGTGCTCGTTTTTGTCTCATATGACGTGGACGTTAACCGTTACACTAGTTGGGCGACTTTTCTTGTAGCTTGAGTTGTATTTGCTCAAATCTAGCAATGCAAACTGCATGTCAACAACGTGTTTAGCATACAATAAAATTCATTTAGCAGTTTCTTGTCATCCTTACGCACTGACACACGGGTTTTAAGTTTACTGGTTTGCTTGCTGGAGTAGTTTGTTTGCATAGCCAGGAGATGTGGAACAACAATTGACTTTATGCAGCATAGACTCATACTGAAGTTAAGCTAACCGCGATAGCAACAAAGCTAACGTGGCAAGTACTCAGCTGGCTAATGTTAACCATTGGTTGTGCGGGCAGCAACATTAGCAGAGACTTGTTTTAGCCAAAACCGGCTGGGAGCTAATTAGCTGCTAACGTTAGCTAGTACTATGCCCAGCCGGGCAAATCGTTAGCATGTCAGGCCGGCGCTGCCAGGCAACACAGCCTTCGTCTTAAAATGTAACGTACGCAAGCTACTGGCTAATACTAGCTTGTCCATTTTTTCTCAAGGTGCAGTATATAAACACCACTAAAACACCTCTCCGTGGTTATCCAAAGAGCAGATATCAACTGGCAACAGGTCAAAGATAAGACGCAGTTTATGGCTAGCTGGAATCCAGGGTCGATTCAGGATGGTGGAAGCATCCTTGAAGTCAGGATGAGCTCGTATATCAAGCCAGAACTTACTGCTACACTCCTCGTCGGCACATCTTTTAAAGTCTGAGAATCTTTTATCCAAGGCGGCGGTTAAAATAAAATTAAATAGCAGTAATAAAAAGCCTTTTCGGTAAAAGATCTTTGCTGCCATGTTGGCAGTTTTGTTGACTGGGTTGATTTCTGCTTGAGCATGAGCACTGGGCAGAAGAAGCCGACACGTCAGCAGATCCGGCTGCTGGCTGGGTGTAGCTTTACATCCAGGATACGGTTGGGATTTGGCTTGGATTTTGTCTCAGTGTGGCCAAACAATCTCAAGTAAACTGCAGTGATTACACAGAAACTGCCCAAACAATCTATAACAGGTTATCTTGTCATTGCGGTTTCTTCTGGAATAATTTGTTACTCCATTCTGGATATTTATACTACAAGGCACCAAGAACTCTTCTTCGTCATACTTTTTTTTCCCACATAGAATCTGAAAGGGTTTGACTGGTTCATGGTAAATGCAATTGAAACTGACCTTATACAGAATGCAAAAACTAAAAAAGTGGAAAAGTGTGTTATTGCAGGGTACTGACTGAAAACTGGTAGCCTACAGTGCCACAGGACAGCTGTAACACAATAATGCTGTGAAATTTAGCATAGGCTTATACAACAAATACTCCCATTTGTTTCATATTTTAGTATTAATCTATTATTTATCATATTTATCGAGATAAGTTCAGTAAAATGCATTACGATGGGCTGCTTAACATTATCATGTTTACAAATCTAAAAAAAAAGTTTTGTACTTGGATATGTTATTTTTTTGGAGGACGTATCAATGATTAGAACAGTATGACTTAATTTTATGATGATCTAGGCATAAGGATGTATGACTGTCTTATATCTGATTTACACCAAGATGATTTTTCCCACACTCTAAGATTCATATGCATGTGCAGAGCAAATATCATTATTCAACCAGTTGAGTCACTTAGAAGATGTTACAATTGTCCACATGTTACCTGTACTCGGTCTACCCTACTCATGATCAAGAGAAGGATTTACATGTTGTAAACACGACATGTAAAAAACATGAGAGCAGAAACACACTGGGAGAACTGCAGGGCAAATCTGGTCAAAACAAGACATTCCTTCAAAATACTACTTAAGTGCAAAAATAAAAATATGTTTTCTCTATTGTGTTTTATGATGAAGTGCGTGCTCATGTTATGATATTTTAGTATTTCATCAAGGATGCTTTAACTTTTATAGGAAAAAAAATATAAAGGCTGGTATTGTTGCCATTATTTCCTCCACAGACTTTTAAAGGGTTAAATGATTTCACAAATGTAACATAGTAAAAGTAAGATTTGCTTACTTTGCTTACTAAAAATATAAAAGGAAAAAAAAAATGAAGTCCTACCTTTGCAAAGAATAAATTATTTTGGGGGCCATCAGTATGATATGTAGCCCTACTCCATAGACAGCATAAATTGTGTGAGAAATGAAAGTGGAATGTGCCTGGGAGAGGGTTAAGGGAGATTGTTTGATAGAGGCACGTTGTATAGTTCAGATCTGACAACATTGCCATAGACTGATGCTAATTTGGATGTACAAGAACACTCAAAAAGTCTCCCATTCTCTCTCCTTACACATGTGTAATGCCATTAGATTTTACACCTGATGACATTACACATGAAAATGTCACTTGGCTGTTTCTCTCAGAGCGAGAAAGTAATTTTCACAGACACTGAATGGGATGTTACAGACAACGTGACATAACTGGGACTTCTGTGTGTTCACCTTTAATGGGACAGCAAAGATGAGACACAGAACATTGTTGACTACTGAGAATATTTTGAATCATTCAGAATTACACCTAGCTCTACATTTTATGAAAGTTTGGAGATGGGGAATTAAGTAATAGTTTCATTAGGTTACTCTGATGGAGTGTATGGCCCATAGTTTATCTTTTTCATTTTAACTTTTGGTAAATAGTATCCATTAAAAAAATACTATAGTAATCCAATGATATATGCATAGATACGATACAAATATCACAAAAACTATGGGAATATTATAGGAATAATATATATACTCATTCCTTAGAAGACAAAAAGAAATACATCAATGTACGGTAAGGACATTGGTATTATATTTATTGGAATGTGTTCTGAGGGTAGCATAGGCTTAAGGGTATGTGCTCTCAGAACACATTCCAATAAATATAATACCAACCTGCGTACAGTAAAGTCTATTAACTACCGAGTACCATATAAATCCTCATAGGAGTTATTAATGTATTTTTTATGTTTAAAAAAATGTAGTGCTCGGTGGGAATTTCTTTTTATATATCTATGGGTGGGAAGGGAACCGCCATTAAACTTAAGAAGAAGAAGCAGACCAAAAAAAAGAAAGAAAGAGAGAGAGAAAGAAAAGTAAAAAAGAAGCAGCAGCATAGGAGAGGAAGTAGTTGACCCGCCCCTCCGACTGCAACAACCAATGATTGCTCGTCCTGTTATTCCTGTTACTCCTTGACGCGTTTTGTAGTTCTGTTTGTGGTTAGCAGCGTGCTCCCTCTAACATTAACCTATTTGGTGGAGTAGGACTTCAGAAAACACTAAAATTGTCCAAACCTTTCCTGGTAACAATAGCTATCTTAACAGTAGTTAACGTAACCTCCTATTGCAGTCAGACGTGGTAGCAGTCGTTAACGTTAGTCTTACAAAAATGACAACATGAAGTGCTAGCTAGCTAAGTTAGCAGGAAGGAATTGCTATCGCATGGCTGAAAGCTAACAGTACGTACGTTTGTTCATTAACTTCAAAAATGTAAATTTTAAAATGCCAGCCTAAATGTAGTTGTTTAGCTGTAATATCGCGTTCATTTGAAGCTCTGCCATTAAGCTAACTAATTACAGATTACATGCAAATGCAGTTTCAGTGTCACAGAACCATAGATAAAATCCATGTTTTGCTATTTGTTTTCCTATAGTTTTGCAAGTCTGACAGCTGTCTGTTATTGTGTGCTTATCCGTGATAAGAAGTTTTGCGGTCTTTATCTTACATTTCAGTCACACAGTATGCCATCAGCTACACCTTTACTCTCTGGACACACAGCCAGGATCCAAAATAGACACAGTCTTCCTTCAGATGGGTCCCCACATAACTGCAGCACTATGTTTAATTGGGCTTCAAGAACAGATTCAGAAACTCTAGATTACATTATTGATTGGCTGCTGATTGTGCTGCATATATGCTCAGCGATAAATCTGCGTCTTGTTCAGTCATTATTGCTTGCTGTATGTTTAAAAATATTTAATAACTACAAGAAAGTAATCTTTATTGCTCATTGTTCTGCTTGCTGCAGTTCCAGTTATCTGGTGAATCAATCTGGTGCTTTGGAGAAATAATTCAGAAAATTCATGTTTTCAACATCAACACTTGTGCATCTGCCTCAAGAACACAATGCTACTTTTTTGCCACAGGTGGGAGTCACACTGCTTATCTTGTCAAATGAAAGACAGCAGCGGTGGAGTCTGAATCTGACTGCTCATTATGGATGACTTGCAAGCAGAGCTCAGGCCCCCTGAAGAGTCACATGAAGATGACTCTTCAGACAGTCACTCTACAAATGGGACACAACAGGCAAAAATACCTGTGACAGATCCCATATTTCAAGGTAAGGTTGTTACTCTATGACAAATGTGTTCATGTGCACAATTTAGTTATCACTCTATTATAAATTCTGCTAAAAGAAATAGATAGAATGGATCCCTCTGGCTTTGGCCTGAATCAATATGAAATATTTTTGAGTGAAATTATGCCCGATTCTTAAAAACACACACACACACACACACAAAAAGTTATGTTTATTAATGGATAGAAATTTTGGCTAACAGTACTGAATCAAATTGTGGTCCACAGACTCAAATTAAATCATTCCAAAAAAGCAAAAATCGTTATCAAATTGAATTGTCACCTAGTGAATCTTGAATCAAACTGAACTGATACTAAGCCAAAGATTCACACCCATTCACTCATTCTCAGTAACCTAGAATCAAGAAATCCTGTAAGATTAATCTGCGCTAACTTATTTTTTTCCCACCTTGCATCTTTAGAGACACAAAGGGAAACTGGGTTTCACAAGACCTCTCGGATTTGTCTGCAGCAGATCAGAGAAGCCATGTTGCATCATAGATGGCAAGATGCAGCAGAATATATGTCAAGTTATCCCCAAATTTTAGAGGACACAAAAGGAGGCACATTACAGCGGTATAGAGAGGTAAGTTGGTATAGTTTTAATGTATAGAGCACTTTGAGGATGTACTGAATGCAAGTTTGATTTCCATATCCTAGGTTTAAGCGCTCTTTTTATAATTCCTACCCCAGATTATTTGGAGAATCAGCACTGAGATCCTACACCATCATCCTAACTCAAAGTTGGAAGATTATAACAACATCTATGACCGGATGAAACACTCAGGGGTTAAGCATTACCTGATGGTATGTTACTTAATACACCTGACCGCACAGGGCACACTTCTCATGATGGTTTACTGCAGTGCTGAAACACCGTTTAGTCCTGTGTTTCATTATGCATTGGCATCATAAATCTTTTGTTTTCTAGATCTGTCTGGAACATTCTTTTCACCTGCTGCTCAATGGCCAGATTGAGGATGCAAAACGCCAGCTGTCTGTTGCTGAAAGTTGGAGGTATGGGAAAATATCGGAAAGACAGTCTCAGAGGATTAAACTGATCCAGGCCTACAGGAGTTTGCTTGATTACATCAGCTGGTGTGACAAAAAATTCACACACTCCCACATCGGTAAGGGGATACACAACCAGACAAAGCAACCCAAAGCATTTATTATTAATTTGTGTCAGAAACAATGGGACAGCACAAGCTCTTGTGTTGTCTTGCAGTGCCACCTACAGCTCAGACCCTGTAACTGCCATGTGGAATAAATGGGGTTGAAATGAGAGCCTTAGACTGTAGTTGGATCCACACTTGTCCTAAAATGACTCATCATGTGTCCAGTATGACATTATTTAGCTGTGTATCCATATCATTTTTATTTACTTCTCCTCTCTACCTTTTTACATTGTTAATAAGTGACTGGATAGCACTCTATGTAAAAAACCCAATCATAACGTGAGACATGTCTAAAAAGAGCTTGTAAAGAGCTTATTGATATTTATACAAAATCTATTTTTTTGTGAGCCCAGACTCGTATGGCACTTGTCAATGTGAACTGCTTCCTCTCGAGTGATTCATAGCTAACTGTTTCAGATGATCCTGACTCTGGCGCCACCGAAGAGATGCACAGGTACTTCAGACACTCCTCTGTGAACCTGAAAGACATTTTGACCAATCCAGGGGTCTGGGATCCTTTCATACTGAGTTATGTTGATGTGAGTACTCATCCTCACCCATCTAATGAGAAAATAACTATTAAAGGGATACGTATAAAGACAAATTATCTTATAATTCCACTAATATACCAATAATTATGCCGGATTACAGAATTTTTTGAGTTTTCCTTTGAGGTCTTGAAATTGTTTGGGGTTGACAGGCAGAAAAATACAACATAAAACAGAGCAGGCATATGTACAACTATATATTCAGCATTGATATAGTGTGGTGATGTTTCATTTGTCATTTTGCTCCACTCTTTGCCTCTGTTTTAAGAAATGAGCTTCTTGTCTTCACTTATATCTCTGCTTATAAGACTTTGTCTGATATTGGCAGATGCTGGAGGTCTATGATGATCACGAGGAGGCTTTGAGGGTCCTGAATGACTACGCATACAACAACACTTTCCCCCTAAATCCCAACGCCCATGTGTACTTGTACCAGTACTTAAAGAGGCATGACGCTCCAGAGAAGAAATTAATGAAAATCTTAAAGGTATAACTGCATAAATAGGAAAGAATAGCTTGGATTATTTTATGTGCAACAATGCATTACGGCTCATTTGTTTGTGTGTAGTCAGGTTGGGTGCAGAAAAAAAAGACAAAAGCATTGCAAAAGCATTAAAAATGAAAACCAAGCCATATGTTCACTCAGCAGTAACAGATTTGTTGTTTTGCGGTGTGTATAGAGAAGGAGATGAAACTTAAATGATCCCCGTGGGGTAAATTGCATCCAAGTTGGGATTTTTAAATCTAGGCCTGCAGCGTGTGCCTGTCTGTTGTCAGATTTACAGCTGAGCACACAAAATAGACACAAAGACTAATGCACCACTTACATTACCTCCCTTTGTCGTAGGGCCTCCATGCACTAGTCCCAAGTCATGAGCTGATGCTGGAATACTGCTCTCTGCTGCTCCAGTCAGGTAATGTCAGTGCGTACCAGCAGCGTTTCAACTGAGATGTGGACCATTTGAAAACGGAACACCCACTCTTATATGATTGACAGCACACGAAATTAAAATAAATTTGACAAACAATTGTTAATTTAAATCCTTGGCTGACCAAATGATATCTATTTTTACATACTGAGCGATGAACATTAGGTTGCCTGTTGTTATGATGTCCTAAATTATTATATAGTGTTTTGAAAAACACATTTGACTATCTAGCATTCTTTTTAAAATCATACACCTTTGTTTTTTGCATGTGTTCTGATTGTCTCGTTCAGTTCTGTAATATCCAGTATGTGTGCTTGCAGAAAAAGACGGTGCTATCCAGAAGGCTTTAGGAGTCGTTCTGGATCTGCTCGACTACGCCTGTTGGAAGAGCAACTTGGACGTGTGGAACTGCTTGAAGACTATTATTGACAAATTAAAGCTTCAGTACGTTTAAGACATCAGATCTGTCTTGGTTTCAAAAGAATTTGCATGGAGATAATCACCCTAACGCCACTTACTTGACAGACATCGTCCAGCACCAAGAGAATAATGCCTATCAGCTCTTAAATGGTGACTGTTATTTCATCTATGCAGCTCACTATGAGCATAGATGAAATACTACCAATGTATCTAGATGGAATATATAAAAAGATACATTTCCTTGTAACGTAAAATAAATAGAATCGATGGACAGATCTATTTTTATTCAGCTTTACACTGACTGCAGTTTTTACTGTTTGTCATCTGTGATTTTAAAGCCTCTCCTGTATATTCTGTTTAGAAACGGAGGAGATTGGAAGGACATTGTATCCGGAAAAATGGAAGCGAGGAAAGACTGGTGGCCTGCGCTGCACTTCACAAACTTCCACGCCAGGAAAGACTCAGAGGAGAACCCAGAGTTGGTGGCAGTGAAGGCATCGCTGACAAGAGTGCTTTGCCCAGGTAAGTAGGTGCATATAATACAATTCTTATTGAAATCAATTAATGTGGTCACAGGTGTGTATTTTATTGGGTTTCAGCCAATCAGAAATGAACATTAGAACTGTCCATTTTATAATCAATCAATCAGTCAATCAAACTTTATTTATAACACACTTTTCATACAGCAGGCCGCAGCACAAAGTGCCTTACATGGGGTAGACAAAAGAATATAAACAAATTAGTAAGACATGAGGAAAGAGCAAGATAGGGAATGATAAATTACATTGAAATACTGCAAAACATGAAATACAATAAAATAAATAAATGACTTACTCGAGATGTGTAAATATTCAGTTACAACAAAGCAGCATACTACCTCTGTCATGTTTGTCTGCTTCTGTAACTGCCTGCCATTCATCATGTCAGGCAGTTATTGGTCAGGGTTTTAGAATCAATGTGTGCCTGCATTCAGGCTTCCATTGACTGCAGTGTCTTCTGATTGTGTTTATGTGCTGTAATTACATGACAGCGAATGTTAAGCCTCTCAGACTGTGCAATAAACAAATCTTTTTGTCCATTGGCCAGAGTGGCAGATGGATTCCAAAACTCATCATCCACTTCTTCCATTTTGCCAGCCAACTGTGCTTTTTCTAACGGACGATAATGTTTGGATCATGGCTGTTTTTTCTGACAATGTGGCTGGTGGGCAGTCAGACAAAGCTGCCCAGTGTTATTAAATTATCAAACGAATCAATTAATCATTTTGGTAGCATGGAACTCAGGAGTGATTTATCTAGCTGGAACCACATTTTGGTGTCTATTCTAATGCCATGTCTTAACAGACAAGTTGACAAACAGGCTAGCCTCCAAAAGGCCTTCTCCTCGAGGGAGAACAAGAGTGCAGTGCGCAGAGAAAATATTGATTTGTTACACTGGAAATCAGGAGCTCAAGACGTGCCCCGACGGCAGCATAGCAGCACTGGGTTTTCTCTCGGTTTTCGAGGCATAATTGTACTCACTGATGTAGTCTGAAACAGTAAGGGATGAGCTCTAAATTGAATGTCCTGCAGTTTCGCAGTTCAGCTAATCATTATCTTTCTTTTTACAGACCAAAGTCTTAACTACGCTGCTGGAAAGGTTATCAATGGAGGGAGGACTTGAAAGAAGAGCACAAATGAAAATATCAAAGCGTGGCTTCAAAGTATCAACTGTCGCAGAAATACTGTCTGGAAATGTGGGACTAACCTTGGCAAAGGCATCTTGATAAAGAACACAAGTCCAGCTGGAAGACGTGAGCGTCATCACGGACATTTTTGAATATAAAGAGATTTTTTTTCTTGTGTGTACTGAATTGAACCTGGAGGTTTGTATCATCGAGGTATTCTATACTGTCCACTAGGTGGAACTCTTGTTATGTTTTTTATGAGTAGCTGGTGGGTTCGACCACTTCATTTTGACAGAGACTGTACATAGCTGTATGTCTGTAATGCTTCAGTAAATATTTTAATGAAAGCCCCGGTTTCAGTCTGTCCTCAGCCGAACTTTGCCGAGTCTCCAGATGAGCTGCGAGGCCACTGGTGATTACACACCACACAGCCGGAGGGCCTTTCTCTCTGTCAACTCTTTTGCCATGTCAAAGTGCTCACTCAACACGCAACGCTGACCTAACAGCAGCGTAACTGTGCTCAAGTGTAAGTTAATAGGTCAGAGGCTTGACAGGGAGCCACTGTCAGATGTGATGAGGAGCACAGAAAGCAGTAATCGCATATTAGAAATGAACGTGTGTCCATAAACCTGGAATCCTGGAATAATATCCCCAACAATGATAGGTACTAAACTGTATTTGCCTCTCAAGCGGCTAATAGCTTTATAGTCTTGAAATGCTCACTCTTGTCATGGGGTTGTGAGGAATTATACAGCCATAGAGGCAAAACATGAGGATCACCTCTGTCTGCACAATCCATCTCTGTTGTTTCAGGGCTGGAAATCCCTTTATTCTCTCTTTCCCTTGGATTTTAAAAGGTGCATTCAGTAAGGGATCACCATTTTCTGTGGAAAGAGCATACCGTCGCCCTAATATTTTGTACATGCATCTATCATATGTACACCTTTTCTTTCACAAAGCTCTGCCATTTCAGCAAGCCTTGTAGGAAAGAGGCTTATCCTTATTGATGCCATCTATTCAATTTCTGAAAAAAGGGGATTTTATTGTCCTGAGCTAAGGGTGTTCCTAATGGTATCACAGGATTCTGGCATACACACACACACACACACTGCTCATTCTCTTCAGTCCTTTGCACTGAACCATGGAATAAAGTCTCCCATGCAATGGCATGCCAATTTAATAAGTGAAAGTGTTTGTAATGATTCTGTTTCAGCTTGCCACAGAGCTGGCCATGCAGCGACTCAGTCAGGCGTGTGTGTGTGTGTGTGTGTCTGTGTGTGTTGCTCTGCAGTCATTACATAAACCAAAGCCCAAAGCACTTGCCCGACCACAGGAGCAGCTGCACATGGGAGATGGGAATACATCACACGTCATTTGAAAATTCAAAAGCTTGGAACAATGAAGAGCAGCAAATCAGGAACTGGTCACTGCAGTGATGGATTGTGTTCAGGTTGTGACCTTTTGTTTCAGGGCTCTAATTTTATTGTCAGCACTGCTTCACATTGATGCACTCACAGACATTCGCATATGGGAGGTGCACATTACAAACAAGGTTCTCCCGGTCATGAAGCATTGGGGTAACTGTGAGTCGTGTGCCTTGCTCAGTGGCACCTAGGCAGTAGTTGTTTTGGCCCAGATTTTTGTCCAGGCGTTCAAAATGCTGCCCTCACTCACAGGCCCACTTGTGTTGCCATGAAACAATTAAGAGCAGAGTATGTGTGTTTTTGTGTGTGTGTGTGTGTGTGCTGCACAGCCTATTGTTTTCTGAGTCCCACTCACATTGATTTGAACTTTACAGATAAAATCCAGAGGGAATAAAACCACAGAACAGCTCCAGGCACACAGGCCAGCATTAATCACACTTTGAACAGGACCAACCATTTACCACCAGTCAGGGCTATTACATATCATGTCTCACACTGTGTATGAGACATATGCATCATATATCTTGGCGTGTTAGTTTCCAATATGTCTGCACCAATAGCACCCAAACAAATTCCTGAATAATCATTGTGCTTGGCTTATAACCTGATTTTGCTTGTGATTTTACAGTGAATGGGATGATCAAGAAGAATAGACACTACACAGGCCATTGTGCCCTGAATATTTGCATATCAACAACTTTGATGTTCATGGCTCCAATTGTGCCCTGAACCTTTGATATCTTGTACTGTACGTTCTCATTAAGGGTCCATCTTTGTAAGTTATCTAGCTCTCAGGTGTCTCCCTTCTTGCTATAGCACTCAAATTAAACCTTTTAATTATTCATTTGTAGAACTGGCTGTCATAATATCAGCAGGCACATTTACAAGCGGTGGCATAACTAATATATTCAATTTTAGGCAACTTTGAAATAGCGAGTTTCAAGCGGAAAACCTGTTTGTGTAAAAGCAAGTATAACCCCTGGAGTACATTTTGTTTCATCTGCCAGGTTGGTGCTGGCAGGTTCCCCTACATGTTTTCACATTTCATAAACTCCAGCCTTAATTGAAAGAGCAAGTCGAAGAAATGCTTGTTTAAGAAGCCCGTGTTAACCCCCACATCCTGGCAGGGGCGGAGGTTTAAAAATCTCCACGCATTTTCCCATTCAGAAATGAAAGATGAATCCAGAGACAATTGTTTCTTTCAACTGACTATAACTATATATGACTCTCATGCTCATGGGTATTAGTTGCATCTGTCAAAATCATGTCAGAGTAAATAAAATCTTCAAACACATTGCCATTAGCATTTATATTCATATACTGAATCAATATTTCAATCCAAGAACCAATGAACTATCTGGCCCTGGAGTTGACATCTATCTGTATCATCCCTTTCATCAGTCCACGATGATTACCTGCTTAACTCTGCTTCAGTACTTCATTAATACTTTATTGGACAGTACAGTGAGGGTAAACCAGGACAGTGATGGAGGTAAACTGTAGTAACATAAGATGGAACTGACGCGTGCAGTCAAAGTGCGCTAAGCACCCTCGGACAAATGCACCAATCCATCCCAAAATAGGGTGCAACTAAACTGCAGAACTGACAACTGCAGTGTGCAAACCCGATTTAAAGATGCTCTGTGTAGTTTTAGGAGAGAAAACAAAATCTTTGATAGTCTGCAACAGAGCAGATTGCAGACTGGATCTGTTTGCTGTGGAGAAAAACAACATATAATATGGGGAGAAATGTTTTAATTTTATGCCTGATGTGGTAAGGCCCCAGACATTTCTTGTTTTTCTTCAAACAAGGTAAAAAAAAATCTTCCAGTGGGATGAGATAATCCCACTTGTTTCCAATGTTAATCAACTTGTTTCCGGAATTTTCTTGAATCAAGTGACATTTTCGTCATTTTCTTGATAGATAGATAGATAGATAGATAGATAGATAGATACTTTATTCATCCCAAGGGAAATTTAGGAAACTAGTGGGCTAATCTGCCTTATTCTGCCTTGTTTCAACATGTTTATACTTGTTCCCAGAAAAATCCATGAAACAAGTGAAACTCCATAGGAAAACAAGTGGGATTATCTCATCCCGCTGGCAGATTTTCTCCACTTGTTTGAAGAAAAACAAGATTATAACACCGAAGATGACGCTAAATGAAGTGTTTGCAGTGCTCTAATAGAAGAAGTGGACAACTAGAACGCAGTTTGCTAGAATCTAGAGATTAACCTGGCTGTGATGGTCCCACCATGTTCACACACACACACACACACACACACACACACACCGAAGTATCAGCCGTTCAGCCTTCAGCCTGTTGAGGCAGCAGCAGGGCAGCCTCGTGGTTAACAAGACCTTCTTGTAAGTGGAAGGTTGCAGGTCTTGGTCGCAGCATCCCTTTGTCCTTGGCCAAGACACTCGCTCATTTCAAACAGCTCTGGGTAAGAGTGTCCACTTCATGATGGAACATTAAAGTGCATCATGAGGTATAGATGAACCAAGAGTAATTTATGGTACATATAGATATTGACATCAAAAAACAGTGGAAGAAATAGGTCCTCCATGGATTAGAGTACATGAAATAGAATAGGTGGGAAACCATATGATGCGCCAAAAAATATATATAAATAAAAATAATATATAAAAAAACAAAATAATAATAACTCTAACAATAGTTCTATCTATAGTTACAAGCACTTTAAAGCAACAAATAGACACAAAAATAGGATTGGTAAGGGCAGCTAGTAAGTTCCATTTTAGTAGGTTTTGTGTTGATTTGCCATGTGAACAGTGATGTTGGGCTCTAAATAAATGTGAACTTGAACTTGAATTTGAACTTGATGTCTTGCTTTGAAGTACTTGTAATTTATAGCACTAATATTTAATTTTTTGTTTGTTTTTGTGCATTGTGTGGTTTCCCACCAGTTCTATTTCACTTAAAGAGATCTAACAGAGTAATGTATAGTCCAGTGCATATAGGGCATTGATAATGTGGACATCCAGGCAGTGTATAGCACACTTATATTACTTTCAGCTTATTCTATTAATATACTTAGCATGTTCATACCTCTCTGTTCATTCTGTTAATACTGTATCATACTGTATATACCCTACTGCATACACTACATATTACTTATCCCTCTTGTATATTCATATATCTTGCATACTTACATGTTTATACTGTCTATACTGTTATACTGCTCATAATGTATATATCTTAGCACAATACTGCCCTTATAGCTATTCCCTTAGACATTTTACATTGCACTGCACTTTTGCTGCTTCTTTTGCACTTATTGTTAGATGCTAAACTGCATTTCATTGTCTTAGTGCTTGTACTCTGTGCAATGACAATAAAATCTAATCTAATCTAATCTAATAATACAGTACATACAGACACCAAATACCTTTGTGGATGTGATGCACTTTCTCACAAGTGAAGTAGACCTGCGTCACCCTTATTTTCCTAAGCCTGTTGACTATAAGAGCCCGTGTGTTTTTACAGCAAAGGCCTGGGGGAATAGTTTCAGGCGGACGGAGGGCTGCATATTCTCAAGCTGCCGAGTGCAACAGCAGTCCGGTACGTCTGGTCACCGAGCGGCTCTGCTGGTTCCACCGGCCCGATCAGTGATCAGGAGCCGGAGGGAACAGACAAGCAAAATCCTGCTCCTACCCTTTCATCTGGCAACGCACCCCGAGGTTGCTGGGACACAGAGGCCGCACTGTAAAACCTATCAGCTTAAAAAGTGTTCTTTAGGGTCTTCTCTCTGACACTGAATGACTCTAACAGCCTGTTTTAAGCCAGTGGTGCGGAATTTGAACAGCGGTGCCTTAACCCCACTGTGATTTAGCAAGGCAGAATAATTATTTGACTAATTAATCAACAGTGCAGGTTGCAGACTGAATCTATTTGCTGCTGAGAAAAAAGGAAACACATAACGTAGGGAGAAATGTTTTAATTTTATGCCTGATGTGGTAAGACCCTAGACATTTCTGTGTTGTTTGAGGCTGGCTTTAATTGAGTTTTCCCCTCTTGTACTGCTTCCATCTCCCTCTTCACACACATACACAAACACACACACACGCACGCGTGCACGCGCTGCAGTTAGTGACTCAGGGTCTCGCTTGACTTGGTCTGCAGGACTCTGAGGATTTGTAACCTAAAATCCAGACTCGCACAGTGACAGTGTAACATCTTGGTTGCTCGGCGAGACATTTTCAAAGTCTGGTGCGCTTTGAGAGGGCAAAAGAGAGAGCGAGAGAGAGAGAGAGAGCGTGATAATTCAGCCATGCAATTTGGACTTAACATATTGATGTGTTCGCCAGAGCTGCTGCATGCTACTGTACAAGCAGGGAGGAGATAAAGCAGGAGGGCTTGCAGCTCCTCGCCTTTGCTAAAGCCACAGTCAGACTTGTGTTCAATGTAAAGATCAAAATAGAAAATCTCCCTGAAGTCAGCTTGAAGTCTTCATCGTAATTATGCAGCTTTGGTGTATAAAGGCCAATGGATGAGTGGTATATTCCAAACTTGGGATGGTACTTTTTGAACACTACGTTGACAAAAAGGCCTCCAACAGACTCAAGATGCAGGCAGATGCTAAGACAAAAAAAATTGCTTGAGGGGAGGCAAGTCTTGTGCAACTACAGGGAGAGGGAAAAAAAGCACCACAAAAAAAAAAAGAAAAAAAAAACAGATTCCCAAAATATCCTCCCGTTCTGTCTGTGAAGTTGAAAGTGACAACTGCAATACCTTTGTTCTCGGAGTGCAGCTGCAAAAAATAGCTTTCAATAATGTATTAGGAGAATAAAGACTGTGAGCTGATTTCTGGGGGAGACGGGGGCTCAGCTCGGTGCGCCAAAGACCAGGAGCTTTCTCTGCTTGTGCCTGCACTGGGAGAAAAGATCAAGCCGGTGAACACAAACTCATCCTCTTGACTTCCAAGATTGCTCTACATATGCGGCACGGAATAAAACCCCAGCTAAAAAACCTTGGGCTTGGAATAAACAGCCCCCCCTCCTTCTCTCTGAAAGGCATCTACAGTAGATCTACACAGGATTTGATATCTTTCTCACTTCACAAAGGATTTTCTCACAGTTAACTGGAGATCTCAGTGGCTGATTCCTGAAAGGTTGGAGGACACCCCACCGGTCTCTGTGACCCCTCTAAGGCAGCAGACAAGTGGTGTAGAACAGCAATGTAATGACACTGACTTGCCAAGTGCCTTGACCAGCAGAGCATTCACCTGAGGCTCTGGGGCTTTAATTTCTGGCGTGCCTGAGTGCGATAAGCGGCAATCCAAATGTCACTCTTTTTCCTTCAAGTTCTGTCAAGGCCAGCCGACTGGAGCAGGATGAAGGGGGGGGAAAAAAACAATGGAATGATTTGAAATTTGAAGAAAGAAAGAAAGAAAGAAGCGCAACTGATTTTCCAGGCAGGCATCAATTATTAAGACAAGCGCGACAGCCATGACACGATCTGCAAGTGATAGCCTGGTGAAGCTGGCTTTTTTTTTTGTTTGTTTGGTTTTTTTTTGTTAACTTGACAGTTCCTTTGGAGGTTTGACTGTGAATAAGATATTGCAGCTAGAATAGAAACTGACACCCTTTGCATGATGGGAGTGTATTTGTACCCCTTCCCTGCAGGGGGCGCTCCTATCTACCTGCAATATTTGTTACCTTAATCTCAGTCTTATCTTAACCCTTTAGTACATGGCGGTCCCATTGGTGGCTTCATCATGGCTTTGTTCAAAACTCTAGAACTTTATTTTAAGTGGAGATCCCAATGTTTCCAAAGATACCAAATATGTCCTGCTGAATTACAGGGAAATGTGTCTAAAATGATGCACAAAACATGTAGATATTTTCTATTTGATGTAATGCTGCAGCCATAAAACTATGGCATCTTGGGTTTGAATATTTCACT
>OMKZ01004351.1:6858-22640 GCA_900302535.1 Neoniphon sammara
CTTTTTTTTTACTTAGATTTTTTTTCTTTTGTCTGTTTTAATTTTATTTAAAATTTCTGTTTTTAAATTATTATTTTTTTTTTTTACTTTAAAAAAATCATCTTGATGGGCCAAAGGAGCAATTTTTAATATTTTTCTAAAGGGAATTCTGGCAACATGTTTAGGTTCAGAGGGTTAACAAGAACTCATTATAACTCGTAGTGGTTCCAAGAAAAATCCTCCTCGTTAATATGTAACTTTGCGCAGCAAGTAGCTCCAAAATCTAATAGACCTTTTTCACAGCAGTTATTTGACACTAAATATTAGGGCAAGCACAGGTGTTACTAATGACATTAACTAAGGCTCCGTTCCATTTAAGTGCAGCAGAGTCTTTCCAGTGAGCAGCATGAACAATAGCAGGACCTAAATGGAATGGAACCCTCATTAATGTCATTAGTAACACCTGTGTTTACCTGCTATTTCATGTCAAAATGGCTGCTGTGATAAAGGTCTGTTGGACTGTCTGCTCTGTGGGGAAAACCTGCGGTGTGGGTACAGTGTTTTCATGTATTGTTCTTGGACCATCATCTTCACAGGAATGCACCTACGCACGAACCTGACGCGGCATAAAAACAAAAAAAAACGATGACTATCCTCAGAGGAGCGTAGATGTGATTTATAACGTTCTGGAAGAAAGCCATGACCCCTGCAGGCCCACAAACCTGCTTCCTGCCTTTTTAGACATCTCAGCATTTATTATTGTTTTACACGTCAGGGCGCTTTGATAAGGGACGTCCCAATAAGCACTTTGTGTTCCTGCTGTCCAGTCTGGTGGCGTCTGCCTGCTCTCCCTCGCCCCGCCTTCACTCCCCGGCTGTGGGATTCGTCCTTTTCACGGCGTCCTTGCGTTTACAATCATTACGCTTTACATTACACTGTGCAAACCCACAGAGAATGAATTTTATCCGCACAGGAGTCACTGGGTCAGCGGACAAAGCAGCGACCTGTGGCTCATTTCACAGAGGCTGAACCATGACACAAGCCGTAAGTTGCATAGATAACATGGTTACAGTGCAAAAGCAAGCAACTGCAAGCTGATGCATGCGGAACGTAAAACAACTTTTTGTTTCTTTCTTGTATTAACCCGTTGAAAACAATACAACAAATAGTACAACAGAATATTTCAGCCAAAGATGATGCATTTCTGCAACGCTCAAAAGGAAAAAGTAGATATAATATCGTGTTTTTCCACTTGTTTCAGCTTGCACAGTGCTGCTGTGGCAGGTAATTTAAAGAGTGATAACAGGGATTTTTTAACTGGATCATCACAGAAAGAAAGTGAAAGTGCTGAAAAACTCGGAGTCCAAATGCTTTTCTTGGCTTCATTTGTGTGTGGGTTTTGTCTGAACGCTGCATGCACGCGTCAGTTGGATGAATATGTGGGAGTGTGTGTTTTAAGTGTATGTGTGTCTATGTTTGTGTGTCTACGCCACCTTGTGATGTTGGGAACGGTGCTGGTGACGGAGTTGCAGAGCGAGTCGCGTCCGATCTTCAGCATGCAGCCCGAGATGAGCAGGAAGAACAGGAAGACGCCACACACACCCAGGGTCAGGTTCAACCACATGCGCTCCCTGTGGAGAGAGAGAGAGAGAGAGGGAGACAAAGAGAGAGAGAGAGAGGGGAGGATAAATAGAAAGAGCGTGAGAACCAGCGGGACACAGTGGGCTTGTTGTGAAGAGGGGGAAAATGGAAAGTGAGCTAAAGAGGAATAAAGTGTTATTCCAACCTCTGATCTAATTAGGAAATGACGTCAAACTATAGAACATATGAACTATTTAGAGGAGGCTCTCGTTCGAAACATCTTAGTGTAGGTGTGTTCCTGGTGAAAATCCCAACCAAATCGCACAAAGTAACAGCAGGAGCCGCTAACCCACCCAAGAGAATTTCATTAGTCTGGCTTTCAAGGGAGAGTTTCGGTGTCCCGTGATGTCGAAGTGCTGTTTGAGAGGCTTTTCCACCCTGACAAGAATAAAAATCCAGTGGAAGGACTGAACAGTTGGTGATTTTGAGGATTTTTCTTGGGCATGAAAATAGTGAAATTTAAATATCCAGTGCAAAATACTGGTACAAAATACTAGCTATTAGCACACCAAGTGGACAAAGTTCAACGATAGATGTTTTGGTGTTCTCCTCTAAAACCTGGACATGAAAAGATGACAGTTTTCATTTGGTTTGTTGGCTGTATATTCTGGTTACTGCACTCACATGATACTAGAGAAGTAACAACCACGGTTTACAGCTTTCATTGGAGTTATTGCAACATCCAGCCTACATCGTAAAGGCCATATAAAACGGAAAATGAAACGAACAAACACACAGAACAGACATGAAATTCTAGTGGGGATCTCAGTTTCCACGGGCGCCAAATCTGTCCTGCTGAATTCCAGGGTAATGTGTATAAAACGATGCACAAGACATGTAGATATTTTCTATGTGATGTAATGCTGCGGCCATAAAAGAATGGCGTCCTGGCTTTGAATATTTCACTCAATATAAGTGTGATGGAGCTTCAGTGAAGCTGCAACCAGCAGATACACAACATGGATGTGACACTGTTGTACAATATAAAAAACAAAAATTTTAACTTGGAATTTCAGGCAAAATCAAGAGTTCAGGGGGTGCAACCATATTGCTTGAACTCATTTGACACCCAAAGCTTGCAGTGACCACACACACACACACACACACACACAGAGAGAGAGAAACCACCTCTTACCTTCGGATCTCCCCATCGATGCAGCACGTGTACAGCCAGTACAGGGACAGCGAGAAACACACCACCGCCACCAGGACCGATATGGCCGACACAAAGTAACACACAGACGTGGGGCTGGACGACTGGGGCACAATGGAGCTGGCTGTTGTGTTGTAGGCGACCGTCCCATATAACATGCACAGACCTCCAAAATTACCCTGACAGAGACACAGAGAGGGAAGGTGACTTCAAAAAGCTTAGCTGTAGAGATACATGCACAAGAGAGGGCGGGAACTGTGTGTGTGTGAGAGGTTAGGGGGGGTATATTGTTATTTTATTATCTAGTTTATTCTCACATTGTTGGTATTGTCACAATAATAGGAGTAACACTGAGAAACCACACATGCACTGCAGCAGGGCTCATCTGACTTCAATAAAGAGGCAGGGGAATAACTGGACACGAGAACCGCGGGTCACATGATGAGAGCAGTATCTGGACACATAACTGCGTTAAACACACACATCCACACTTAACACACATCTTCACACTCCGATTCTTCCTGCTCTCCGTGCGGGAGAGGACTGTGTCTGAGAGGGATTCAGAGCCTAATGCAAATGTTATTTTATCTTGACGCCAGCTTTCACAGCATCTTCTCCCCATAGCGTGCAATGTAAATGTACAGGAATCTGCAGTCATATGACCCTTAACTAGTCCTGTAAGGTCTTAGTTACGGTGACCTTATCGTACTCCACGGTGTTTTAAATCTCACACGGTGTCACTGTGATAATCCTACTAGAATTAGGGACTCGTTTACAATTAAAACTATATAAATGTTTTCCTTTCTCGGTCAATTTATGAGGGAAAGGTGAATTCGCCATTATAACAGAATTATACACTGTACTGAAGAATATAAAAAACACACTAAGTACCGAGAAACTTTATAAGTTCCATGGGAAGTACCAGAAAATTGGAAGAAAATGAAAGCGCTTGGACATTTTTTTTTCAATTAATGACGCAAAGTAGCCTATCCATATAAATATGTTGACAACTTAGAAAGCCGTTTATTTTTAATAAGTAATTTAGCCAAAATGTAAAACACTATGCTTGTTTACTCTTAAAGGAAAACACTTCAATTCTAAATTTTAGATAAACATCACTGAAAGACCGTAAGTCTGGCGCATGAATATTATAGGAATGTTATAGTGATACCATAGGAGATTAAATATACATTTAAACTCACTTTAAAGTATCGCACAAACACTTAAAATCCCCATAAGACCGATCCAGGGATATTATAGTGATTTTTGCTTACCCTGTCGTTAACCTGGAACTAACTTTTTGCAGACACACACACGCACACACGCACACACACACTCAGAAAAAAAATCAATCTACCCGGAAGAAGAAGAAGGGGCAAAAAAAAAGGAAACATGCATTATTTTATTAGTTTGTAAAATAATAGGCTGTCACCTGACTGATGGTGAGAGAGGCGGCGGTCACGATCCCACAGACGAAACAGCTGGCGTACAGAGCCAGCTCCAGCAGCAGCAGCCACGGTAACGCCATCATCGACCCGTCCGGTTCCTCTATCGGGGGCACACCAGCGTCAAGTCAGACACAATCACACGCACAACTTCCGGGAACACCTTTCAAAATAATACTCTACATGCCCAACATAAACAACAATGGTTCACGAGTCAGGCAGACTGCCAAAGTGACAACAATTATTAACTTTATGGAGGAATCTGATAGCGAAAAGACTAGTGTAGAGCACGCAGCAATAAAACAATACAACTTCTGCTCAAGATTTTCAAAATCAAATCATCACTGTCAGACATCTAATAAGAGAGCAGTACAAGCATTCAAAATGAAAACAAGAATATATCCAGGGCTATAGCAGAGGTTAAAGCACATAAATACAAACATTTTTAGCAGTAGAATGGTGTCTTTTTGTTGAAAAACACATAATAATAGGGTAAAATCAAAATTCACAGTAGGCCTACATAAAAGTGTCAGACTGATGGAAATTATATGAAGATAACTGAAAAAAATACACTTTTCTAAAAGCACAGTTGGATTATGTTTGTATTTAATTTTACTTGCCTTATGATAAACAACAACTAGAGGTCATAGGTTACCAGGAATTTACACACCTTTTCATTTATGATTATATCACTAAATACCCAGTTCTGTAGGCTATTTACAGGGGAACTATAGGCCTAGTACAGTAAAAGAAGTAACCCATGATTTCCAGTGTAGAACAATCTCCAAGTAAAAGCGGTAGCAGTATGTTGCAGTGTTTCACTTTTAAACAGCACTAGATTTCTGAAGCAGCAGATCAGATAATTTAGCCTAGAATAAGATGACAGATGTTCCTGGAAATAATATAAACTATTACACCACCTGAAGAATTAAAAAATTAAGGTAGGCTCAGTAAAGAGGCTAAATAGAAATACTTATATGAACTTTTTGAGTTATAAAAAGTGCCAAATTTAAAATAAATCATATATATATTCGAGAGGGACTCTGTCATAATCAAAATACAACTTTCTTCCTCCACAAATTCCTCCTTTAACTGCAAAACATAGTGCCTTTTATTCTCATGCACACAGCCCATAGTCCACTTACTTGGCTGATCCAATTTGGTAACGGAACGTGACGCTATTATTTTGAGGAAAATGTTGCTCAACATCCGGTGTTTCTGCGGTTGACTTGACGCTGCTCTCATTACCTGCGGTCTGCCTTGCTATATAACAGTCGCTCCTGAAGTTTTCTCCCGGGTGTTTAATGCCGCACTGAGCCGAAGGTGCCGCGACCGCCCGGGTCCGTTTAAAGTTACGAAAAAAGCGTAAAACGTTCATTTTTTCATACTGAAACGAATCGGATGTCAATTTACGACACTATAGATGTCATGCCAATCGATTTTCCCCGGGTACAGGAATCAACTGATAACCTATAAGAGGAAGCGAGATATAAAAAAGTAACTATAATAAGCGAAGAACAGCTGATGGATAGAGGATCAATAACATTTGTCTTTTGATTAATGTGACTCTTCAGATTTATGACATAATTTTGCTTTGGCCTGTGGGGGAAACTGTTGAAACCTCTCATCTGGTCTCAGCTTGATCTGCCAACAATGTGTAAAATCACACTGGGCCGACTCAAATCCTCCTCCGACGCTTTTTCAGACCTTGTGACTGGAGCCATATGACCGTGTCATTTTGACATGCAATATGTTTTGATGTCGCGCACTTGCGAAAAAGCCAAAGTCTATATATCACTCACCTCTCTGTAATTTCTAACAGGAAGGAAGCATGAAGGGCACTTGTGACACTGATAAAGCCCGTATCTGATCCAGCCCCTAACTGTGTTACACTGCAGATTGTCACAGGAAACTCACGTTTGTGTTCAACCCGGACTTCTTAATCTGTTAATCTTAGTATACCATTAAAGGTGTAGCCTACTTATATAGACATTTGGACTTTTGGTCTATAATTCATTTTCAGGAGACGCTTGTCACATGTGGAGGAAAAAAGTTGCGAAATTGCTAGATTTCCCTTTTAAATTATTCAATACTGGTAATTCATGTAAGAGCCTGTTAGCTCTAGATCGAGGATTCATATGGATGACTCAAATCTGTTTTGATTTTTAAAAAAAAAAGTGCAAAAATGAATGAGTTGTCGGGAATTTATGAGCTTTGAGAACATTTGTAGTTCTGTTTGCTGCTCCAGACAAAGACAAACTCCTTATTAAACATCAGCCACATCCAAGTGAGTTTAATCTCCTCATTCCCTTGAATTAACCAATTGGCACAGATTATTTCGAACTTGAGTCTTATCTTAACCAGGCTTAGTGTGCCTGGACTTGTTCATTACCTTATGAGTCAAATATTCTATAACACAAAATCATCTTTCTTTGCAAGACTCTTGTTGTTTGGATACATTGTTGACATACCAGGGCTACAGTGTGTGTGTGTGTGTGTGTGTGTGTGGTGTCTCAGGTGGTTAGACTTAGCCATGGGCCGAGCCTCTTATAAGGCCATCATCCAAGTATTAGTGTCAGAGTGTGTGTGTGTGTGTGTGTGTGTGTGTGTGTGGTAGCAGCATTGTTAGATCAAAAGCTTACAGCATTAGTGTTGGTTACCAGAGCCTGAAAGACAGACAGTTTGTGTGCTGTCTCTCTCTCTCTCTCTGTGTGTGTGTGTGTGTGTGTGTGTGTATTAAGACGCCACAACACAAGCCTGTTAGTACTTTAATTCACTGATAAATTTAAACATCAAAATTCACCAAAGTCTGAATGAGGCACGGGTCTAGAGAATAGAATATGTACAATATAAAAGAGAGACCGATCAAAGCGATAAGAGAAACAGAAGAAATTACAATACAAAATGCAAATATAGAAAACGTGCACTTGGGAACACATCACAAATAGTCTACATGTCAGACTGGTTTCACAGACGCAGCTTTGGATAAACCAGGAGAAGACCTTAATCTCCAACAGTTCAACAGTATTTTTATAAACACCCATCAAATTTGGTTGAGTTACCTCCAGATATTTGAGTCCATGATATTAATCAGATTAAAGTGAAAGTTTCCTCCAAACCTTGAAATAACGTAGAGTGACACTGTTTCGGAGGAAATGGCGGGCAATAAAACTCAATCACAGAAAATATCAGATATCAAAACTGATCTGAAAGACATTAAATCAAATTACTGAATCAAATAAAATGTCCTTGAATACCAAGTGTCATTCTGGCTTGTGCCTGTGACTCATGTCCATCAAAATCCTGTACTAATGTGATTTTCAGCATTAAACATGCATCTCTGGAGGCTTTTTGCTGATTCATCCTAAGGTCGCTCTTTTATGATTTATTTAAAACAAAATGAGCAGAGCTGATTTCTCACCCAGGGTCTGTGGAACCAGCCTGTTTAGTTTAACGTCACGTTAAAGGAATACAAAAACAATAACATAAGCAAATATTTTAAGAACAAGAGTACACCGGGAAACCAACAAAACACAAACTTCAGGTATTTTAAATTCAATATATTCTCCCTCTAAACAGAATTTTTAAATTACATTTTGATTACATTATGCCACCATGTACAAAAAGCTCTATAATAATTTAATGTTGAACAGAGAGATAGATATACAGGCAAAAGAAATCCTTCTGAAACGGTTCCCTAAAGCACAGGCAACTTTTTCTTTTTTCAAATCTTACAATAACTCAATTAATCTAATTATATAACATTAATCAAGCATCATTCTTCATGTTGTCTTTAAAATCATTTCTCCATTTGTGAATCAGGACCAAAGAGAGAGAAAAACAGTTTAAAGAGCCTGGGTGGCAAAGCAAAACACTTAATATAACGAAGGAGTCCCTCAAAGCCATGGGGAAATAATTGTACCTGTAATGTAAATGGCTGCAGGGAACGGTGAACAAAAAAGATTGCTCTGATACTGCAAAGCAACCCCCCCACACACAGAGGCATTAAAGGAATACTCCAACGTTTTGGGCAAAATACCCTTTTTCCAACTTACCCAGACTGAGACGAGATGATCGATATCATTTTCACCTCTGTACGTCCACTGGTTCAGTTCCTATGGTTAGCATTTTGTGTTAGCTTAGCATAAAGACTTGACATCTACAGGAGTCATTAGCCTAGCTCTGTCAAAGTGAAAAAATAAACCTTACAGCAACTCTGAAGCTATCTTATTTACATCATGTCTCATGTGTATTTTAAAGACAGCTTTGGAGTTGCTATAAGGTTTATTTTTTCACTTTGACAGAGATAGGCTAATGACTACTGTAGACTTCAAGTCTTTATGCTAAGCTAACACAAAATGCTAACCATCAGAACCGAATCAGTGGACGTACAGAGGTGAAAATGGTATCGAACATCTTGTCTCAGTCTGGGTAAGTTGGAAAAAGGGTACTTTGCCCAAAATGTTGGAGTATTCCTTTAATAACAGTCCATATTTACTAAAGAACCAATGGCAATCATGTCCAGTGTTTTCACAGAAGTCCTCCTTGGAAGAAGACTGATGCTGAAATGTAAACACACCTGAGGGAAAGTAGGGTTGAAATGTTGGGTGTGGCTCTGCTAAATCACTAACAATTTTTTGAGTGTTATTACTGCCTCTGTGTGCTTTCCCTTTAACGTGGTTGATCAGGAAGCTAAATTTCACATCCAGTCCCGACTCCCAACTGAACAATATTCACCTTGATTTTTTTTTTTTTTTTTTTTACACATACGTCTGAGAACCCATGTTTCAGTCCTCGTGGAGTGGGAATGCTGCTTTCTGGCCATTTTCCTCTCTGCGAACAACGAAACAGATGATCGGTGTGATGAGGCCAGAGATCCTAAACCTAATTTGAGGAGCTTGATATGCAGGCCCTGGATTCCAGCATGACTGAAACTATTTGAAATATGTGCTGTGTGATGCCCGCCACATGCCTGGTAAACAGCTCTTAGCAGCACATTCAATGTCTGGTCCATAGAATTAGAATGCATAGAAAGGGCATTTTGTGATGTAACATGAGCATTTAAATCGGTACAGATGACTGCCAGGGAATGTAAAATGATGTTTTCATGAGAACCAGCAACTGAAATAAATGCTTTCCAATATATATATCATTCCACCACTGCACCTGTGCACATTTCCATGACAAGATTACTAAAAAATGTACCAGACAATTTTTAAAGATTGCTGAATGTTTAAACACCTTATCTATCCATTCAAGTTCTGTTGCTGCAGCAATTCTTATTTTCATGATGGTGTTATCAAAATGTATGTGGCAGCACTGGTCAAATGACTAGTGGAGAGTATTTTGAAAAGGAATTCATATTCTGTTCATTTTAATCCATGGTCTGGTCACGTTCTTCGATAAGTGCTGTCACAAGGCTCTTATCAGAGCATTGAGTATATTGTAACATAATCTGCCATTGACCGTGTGTGTGTGTGTGTGTGTGTGTATGTGTGTGTGTGTGTGTTCATTCCTGTCTGGACGTGTGTGTTTTCTCCTGCACATAGTGTCAAAGTCTAGCCAAAACCTTGTATTGTCTTAAGTTATCTTTTCAGAAATTGAGAAAATCTGATTGATTTCCCCAAAGCTGTTCAAGCCTGTGTGTGTGTGTGTGTGTGTGTGTATGTGTGTGTGCGCGTGTGCACTGGGATTTTTGTCATACCAATTCTCACCCATCAAGGGAGCCCAGCAGACTGAAACTATACAGTACCGTCCAATTTGCAGATGCTTTTGTATAATGACCTTCCTTTCTGTAAGTTGGTGTGTGTGCATGCATTTATGCATTTTTACGTGTGCATGGGAGGAAAGTGTGGCCACATCAGCCGACAGGACAGCCGGGCAGTCTGAAGGCATCAGGCACAGGACTGTCCAGCTTGCAGATAATTTTATATATTCCCTTTTTCCAGCAGGGGTCGCTGTCTCTCCCAGTCTGAATGGCAGAGTAAAACTCCCTCAGAGCCACTTCTGACACCTCGATGAACCTCTCTGGGACCTGGCGGGGTTGGGGCAATGGGGCGATGAGAGAGAGAGAGAGAGAGAGAGAGAGGGAGAGAGGGAGAGGGAGGGGGGTGTGTGCAGAATTTGAGATAAATACTCCATCAGAAGGAAACATGCCAGCAGGTAGATGGACCGAATTAGGATTCTAGAATTCTGGATACATTTGGACAAAACAACAATCAGCCACCACTTACGTCATAATTCTAATCAGCTTCCCAAACATTTCTTTGTATGTTCCTGGTTTGATTGTTGTAGGCTACACTCAAATACTGACAACTATTTTAATTATATTCAAATAACAGTGCTGAAGTGAAATCTATGTTCTGAAAAAAATACACAAATCACCGAAGTTACAGGGCCGGTTAGCTCAGTTGGTTAGAGCGTGGTGCTAATAACGCCAAGGTCGCGGGTTCGATCCCCGTACGGGCCACTGTACTTTTATTATAAGGACTGTGACACTGTCGACCTATCGGGAAAAGCCGCTATAACATTTACGGCACTTGCAAGGGCATTTTGGCCCAGTGTTGCGTATTATGGCACTGCACCCGTAATGTGTGAGAGAGAGACAGAGAGAGAGTGTGTGGTTAAATACAACTCCCTACTGACACACTACATAAACGACATAAACTGATTGGATTGCATATAAAGGAAGACCAAAAATGAAATACTATTTTACTGCTAAAAACGGGCGGAATGAGAGTTTTCCTCTTTTGTATTATCCGGATTTTTCAGTGACTGGACAAAAATATTAATAATCCACACACCCAAACGGACCGAAGGACTTCAGGAAATGACACCTAAGCCGGTTCTATAAAACATGGCCGGTTAGCTCAGTTGGTTAGAGCGTGGTGCTAATAACGCCAAGGTCGCGGGTTCGATCCCCGTACGGGCCACAGCAATTTTAAGAATCGGACACAATGAAAAATATCACTGCAAATTATGTATGATGTGGAAACTAGCCTTCGGCACAATGAAATAAATAAATAAAAAAAAGCTTAGGACTTTGGTGTGTGTAGTTATTCATTTCTGACGGTCATTTGTGTTAAAGCTGCTTTGAATTTAGAGAGAAAGAGACCGAGAGGCGGGCTGAACGCTTCACTGAATCAGTTCAAAAAGACATAGAGTCAACGAAGAGTCAGATAAGGTCAAGTGCAGGCAGATTTATCCCATCATCTGCAGAGTCAAACTGCCAAAAACGAGAAGCTCCAAGTGATTTCATGATGCCACAAAACAAATAAAGGAAATATTTTCTAGTCCTGCCTGGGCTGCTGGATTCAGTCGCCTGACCATTCAGCTGCATGAGCCAAAGGTCTGACTATTCATGACCTAAACCAATTTCGCAGTGACTGGTCAAAAAACGTGCGGTGTCTCCGTTCAAGCAGCTTGCGGCATCAACTAGTTTCACTTTTATTAACATTACTTTTGACCACTGATTTATCAGGCCACAAGATTGTCTGCAGGGCCGGTTAGCTCAGTTGGTTAGAGCGTGGTGCTAATAACGCCAAGGTCGCGGGTTCGATCCCCGTACGGGCCACTTGGATTTTGATGATCAAAAATATCGATTGCAAAGGAGTTTGAATTAGGAAATAAAAGACAGATGACTTGGGCGTGGCTGACAGAGAAGGAGATATAACTTTGGCTGTCAAGCTGAGCAGGTTAGGTGTTTGTGCTGAAGTATCTGCTGTAAGAGTAGAAAAATGTGATTGTAGTACTTTGAATGGCAGGGTACACTTTACACATTAATTATTAAAATTTAGGCACCACTGGCGCCATAAAGCCCTTTGGATTAAACCATCCACCACATGGTACTGTGACATCATACTGTACACCAAGCTTTCTTATTGATGTGCAGCAGATATTGCAAGTGTGTTTTTGAAAAGCACAATGCCTTGTGATATGCTGCAAAATGCTCTGGGAGGCTGAGCAATATGGAGAACCGAGAACAAAAACACCTAACACCTCTTACTGATTATAGGTTCAAGGTTCAATACTTTATTGCCATATCAACTTAATTGATTGGAATTTGTTTTATTGAGCTCACTTAAACAAGAACAGAAAAAGACAAAAAAAAATAGTAAAACCACTCACTCATAAAGCACATAATACATTAACAAAGTATAAAACAGATCATATCCAACCTGCAAAATAATCTTAAAAGCGTAAAACAAATGGGCAAAATAAAATAAAATCCAACAAATTAGCAGCAACATCAACAACCCACTGGATGAAGTGCTTCAAGTGGGTTGAACCATTTGGTGCAACACTCAATCCTTGGTTTGTTAACACTATATCTTTTGTGGTTGTAAAACTGGTTTAACTCCCACTTCAGCTATAATCATGTACAATGCTTGGTTTGAAGCAGACCCTTTCTTAATTAACACTGTGCTCATCTGAACTCAAGCTCATGTTCAGGCAGATTTGACATATCCAAACTCCTCTGTTCTGTATAAATGAGGCTCAGTTTGAAAGAGGGGAGAGGGATGCAAGTGAATCTAAAAACAAAGTGGCTGTTTGGGTGGTCTGCTTCTTCTCTTTGACTTGATGGATACTCTGTTTTGTCAACTTTGTCTCCTTTTGGTGAAACAACAACCATTCCTTATGGGTGACTGGGCACGTCATCTGTAACCGTGCAGCTAATGAATGGCTGGTTAGTTCAGCTGGTTAGAGAGTGTGGCGCTAATAATGCAAAGGTATCAGGTTCAATCACAATCACAATCAATGCACTTGAAAGCATTGAATACTACAGAGCCAAAAGGCTGTGCTGGTGCAAAATTATGGGTGCAAATGTTTTGGTAAAGTTTGATGGGGGCAGCAGAGGAAAGAAGCTATTTTTAGCGATTAAATCCTCTGATTTGTATAATTCTATCTGAGTAACAAAAATTAGTATGTAAATGTGAATATTACTGTGAGTTGTCAAATTTTGGAATCATGTAAACAGCTAAATCGGATCCATATCAAACCAAAGAACTTCAGGAAATGACACCTAAGCCGAGTTTATAAAACATGGCCGGTTAGCTCAGTTGGTTAGAGCGTGGTGCTAATAACGCCAAGGTCGCGGGTTCGATCCCCGTACTGGCCACAGCAATTTTAAGAGTCGGACACAATGAAAAATATCACTGCAAATTATGTATGATGTAGAAACTAGCCTTCGGCACAATGAAATTAAAAAAAGCTTAGGACTTTGGTGTGTGTAGTTATTCATTTCTGATTTGTGTAATTCTATCTGAGTAACAAAAATTAGTATGTAAATGTAAATATTACTGTGAGTTGTCAAATTTTGGAATCATGTAAACAGCTAAATCAGACCATTTCCTTACATGGGTGCGTAGCCATTCTCACTGGGCCCAGCCATGCTACAAATGTCACAGTACTAGACTACTTCAGATAAACACACCCACCTGATGGCATGTACACAGCTGCAACATTAGTTATCTAAAGCTACAGGTTTATAGCTGCTGTTGCACTGGAACACAGACATACTGTACACACACACACACACACTTCCTACCTGGTAGACATTACTCTTATTGTAGTGCATGTTCAGTATTCGGTAGAGCTCTGTGTCCCGGCCCATTCGCAGCTGGCTCTCTCTCCCCAGGCGAGGTGCAGCATCCCTGATCCCACATAGACAGATAGATAGATAGACATGAACTGAATTATTTCACACTCAATTGTTTGAGCACAGATCAGCTATATAATACACACACTATAACAATATTTGGATGTCCAGATTATGTGTTTCCTCCTTTCTGATCCTGAGGTCGAATTCTTTGTCCACTTAAGACAGAAAAACTGAAAAGATTGTGACAGCTTGTGTTGTGCACCCATCTCTGAACAGACATGACAACACTGTCTACTACCTCTGTCTCTGGGATTGCAGTAAAACCTCCAGCACAAACTGAGCTCCAGATAGATGTCAGTGTCTAATAATGTGCCATCTTTCAGAGAGACAGGAAAGCCTGCAGCATGGCACCGGAAAACTCTGATGTAAAATTCATTCTGCAAGTTATTAAATATGCAGGACGCACAGATACTGAGGCATAAATCCAAATCTAATTAGACAGAATGTCAGCTGCTTTAGGAAATCGCCTATCTCCAGTGGTAGCCTGCCTCAATAAACGCTCAGGCAGTCAATAGAAGTTTTACAGCGATTGAGCTGAATGTGAGCCAGCGCCAACCCAAACCAACCGGGTGAGAGCCTCGCGGACGGCCTGTCGTGCGAAGCGCTCCATTTGGATGTAGAAGAACTCTCTGAAGTTACTGAACCACTTAATCAGCTGGGAGGTCACGCAGCGGTTAAACTAGGATGGAAAAACAGCAGGAGGGAGAGAAAAATGAGGACATGGCGGAGAAATGTCGTTTATTAGATGATTTTATTTAGCATTTACAATGATGCATAAATGTGTCGTTTCAGATCTGCTTCAAAGAAAGAAAGCTCCAGTGGATGTTTCACAGATGGAGAGCACTTTGTTTTTTCTTGTTCCGGAGATCCCTGATGGTAAACACTGTTTTTTTTTTCCCCTTCTCCACTTACAACCTGCTGACCCGCCAGTGTTCAGCATGCATTTGTGCAGCAGCAAATACAACACTCGCTAACACACCGCTGTGTTTTGAACTCCCTCCAGGATTGTTTTTTGTATTTGTATTTTTTCCACAACTCTATTTGCATTCAACAACCATAGATTTCCCCTTGACTTAAAGGTGGAAACGTGTAAGTGAAGAGAAAGGTCCTGGCACACAAGACTAACCTAAAATCTTGTATGTCAAGAGGAGCAAGTGGAAATGTCAAAAAAGTCCACAACAGGATTTATCTGGTGCCTAAGTTCAAAAACCAGGGCAGCGAAAAGCCCAAAGAAACTTCTAAAGAGGCCAAACTTTTGATTTTGATTTTCCTTTGATTTTTTCCCCCCCCTTCAACATTGTTTTTCAGTGACAAAAAGTAGAACATGGCTTCCAATTTGATGTTGGCCTATTTGGTAACAGTGAAATCCTGGATCCAGCGAGGTCTCTGGATGATTCACTGGGCTTTCATGTGTAGCATCATGGGATCAAATCTGACTCATGACCTTTAGCATGTTCTCTTGTCTCTATACTGACATATATACAGTTGATTTGTCATATGTAATATATATATGTGATGTTCTGATTTACATTTCTCTAAGCTGCATGAGGAACAGAAACGGCACACACACCTTGACATCAGGGAAGTAGGTCTTGAGTGTGTTGGAGCTGGGGTAGCGTGCGTAGAAGAACATGAGCTTAGCTTTCTTCAGGTGGCAGGGAGACAAGCCCTCCTGGCTGTAAACAGGAGGCTGGTTAAGGAGATACACACTCTCTCTTACACACACACACACGTCTCTCTCATCCCTCCTTCTCACTGACAAAAAGGATATCCCCCCAGGTGGCAGGTACAGGTCTCCATCCATACCCCCTCCTCCTCCTCTCATCCCCCCGTCCCCCCTCATCCCTCTCTCCCTCTCTCTGTCGCCGTGGGCGTGGTGGGCGAGGGAGGGGTCCAGGTGGCC
>OMKZ01004356.1:6977-19949 GCA_900302535.1 Neoniphon sammara
CCCCCCCCACCCCTCAGTGTACACTATTGCTCTCTGACTTTTCCTAGTGAAACATCTTGTATGTCAAATCCTAATTCTAAAACCTATAGCTGTCCTCAAATCCAGTTTGTTTTTGTAGTTGAAAATAGAGCAGAACCTCAAGGTCACAACAGTGCATGTAGATGGGAGCAGTTCATTCGCTTGTTCCCAGATCAACGGGTCTTCAAAGGTGCCATAGTTACCGTGACATCCTGGTTGATGTTTCATCCCAGCATAGTATGACCCAGGGCTTCTCCTTGTTCTTGTGGTGGTAGGACCCGCACTCAGAAAAGGTCCATGTAACAAACTGTGATGTGGTTGTATTTCCATGATCAAGGGATAAATAATACTGAAGAGAAAGAAAAAAGGTACAGGATGGCAGCATGTTCCCTTCCAATCATTATATTAGCCAACGTGTTTCAGAGCAAGTTTGTTTTTCAGGACATATGACATAAATGGAGGAATAATTATTATGTGTATTGTTTTTCCCCCGTGCAGAAGTGATAAAGGAGTTTGCTCCAAAACACGTTGGTCAATTAGATGATTAAATGGAACATGTTGCCATCCTGAACCTTTTTTTGCCCTGTTTTTAGATTCATACTCACACTTGAGTCGTCATCAGTACGATTTATGGAGGTAAAACAAGGACAAAGGGCCTTTAGGGACTCTTTTTTTCCTCACATTCTTTACGCTTCTGTATTTTTATACAGATCTGCATCCCCCCCTACACACACATATATTGCTCTGCCCACACACTGACAAACACACACACGCACACATACACACACACACAGGACACATGCAGAGCTGACCATATTATCATAAATCATTAGATGACTGGTAGCCTGGTGTAGTGATACTGTGTGCACTGGTGAGACATGTGTGGGGGTGTAGAAAAATGTTTAACAAGGCCACAGGTATAGGAGGTATAATGTATGGAGTAGGCAGCCAGTCAAGGACAAACAGATAGAAAATCTATTGATATTTGATGATTTGTTGTCAGTAATGATGCCAGAAGACAGGGTCAGAGCAAATGGATTTTAAGTGGAATATGGTTATACCAATTCTTTTTTCATTTAAATTACTTATTCTAGCTTTAATAGAAAGCAGTGATGTATGACAGGAGAGAAGGAACCACATGTGACAAAGAGTTTAACCCACAACATTACCAGCACATAGAATGTGACCCAGTTCACCAAGACACCCGGGGGTTTATCAGACTTATTGGTTCCATAATTAAATATAATTAGGTTATGTTGTTTTCTTCTTTAACTCTGAACATCCAGCCCAACAAGTTAATACAAATTGTATATGCTTAATTTTAAATGATGTAAATTGTAAGTGTAAGATGAAAAGTGTAAGTTGAAAAGCGTCATGATGTTGCTCATTATGCACTGTCCTGTTCCACTTTTCTGTACCTGAGGGTCTTTTGATGAATTTAATCAGATCAGGAATATTGACCAAAAAGTATTTGCTGTAGCATAATCTTATTAACAGGTTGCTAGCTTCATCATGAAGATCTGCCACACTGGATTCATTAAAATCACATTTAAAGAATTTAATCGAGGCAGGCGTGTTTCGCACATCTTTATCTTTTAAACACATGGATTGAAATGAACAGTTTAACCTAGTGTACCCACCATAATATGTAATCAATCAGGCATCAGTTTTTGGCTAAACTACATCTACATTGAAAATGAATAGAGCAATGTCTATATCAGCCTACCAGAAGTAAATATAAATGAATATAGGTGGTCAAAAACAAAGTGAAATTACTCGGAACAAGCGTGTTATTTCTAACGCAGGTGCCTCTGCTGGATCTGTTGGTGGCGTTAGAAAGAAGGTCATGGGGTCACCAGAGTTGGCAGGTTTCATCCTGTAGCCAACATGAATGATGTCATCAAATTTCATGGCGTTCCACTGAATAGATTTGGAGATATGCTGCTCTGGATCGAACTGCTGACTGATCCAACAAAGACTTTTGTTCTCTTTTCTAACTAATCTAACTAACTAAAAAAACAAACAAATAAAAGTAAATAAAGAATTTGTATGTATAGAGAAACTGCCTTTATATGATAATTGAACCATTTGGGCAAAAAAAAAAGGGTGGGTCTGTGGCATGGTGTGCCTGTGTAGTGTACATAGCTGTATATAAACCTATATAAACATAGTGAACAGATATGCCTTGATGAGCCAATAAACAGACATTATAGCAAAGATTAAAAACATCTCCCAGTGTTTTTCCGCACTCAGCACTATTAGGAGTGTAATCGATGTTGTGGAAGTTATAAATATCAAATAAAAAAATATATATATGCAGTGCAACTGTCTTAGAATAACTGTAGAATAAAAATAATATAGAAGATACAAACCCAGTATAAATGAAATAAACCGTGACTAATAAACCAAGAACTGAGATTTGCAATTCTGGATAGCCAACAACACCCCGACATAAGGTCTAGCATGGCAGGATGTTTTTTGGCTTCGGTCCACTAGTGTGACGACTCCTATGATGTGTTTACTGGACGTTTATTCTGTTAATTATTTGACCTCCACAATCACCTATGGACGTTGCACTAGATCGTGAAAGACGGTATGTGGTCTTTCGTTGGGGTCAAAAGTTTAGTGCCATCTCTCAGGTGACCCAGCATTAACCAACAAACACAGACCTACAGACTGCCCTTGAGAAATGTTTACCTTTGTCATTATCTCATATAAATTGTTATCAGGCTTATTATGAATACACTCCTGTGGCTAAATGCTTGCCCTGCTTTCTTACTTCCCACCCACCCCGTCTTTCTTTCCCCTGTACCATCTCTTTCTTTGGTTTTTCCTCTGTTTTCCTTCCTCCGCTTTGATTTCTCTACCCACAGGAACTTCCGGAAACATCTTCGGATGGTGGGCAGCAGGAGAATGAAAGCACAGAGTGAGTCACAGATGTGTGTGTGTGTGTGTGTGTGTGGTATGCTCGCTCTAAGTTATTGTCTTGTTGTTCACCCTCCATCATCATTTTTTAAATGTTTCTTTTATGTGTTTGTGCATGTGTGTGGTAACATATGCTGCTACTTATTGGTAATTATACGCGCTGAATTGCATTTATTTGAGCACCATTTGGAGATTATATATGTTCTAGTGTGCGTCTGATCAGCCAGTGGTATGTGTTTGTGCATGTGTGTGTGTGTATGTGTGTGTTTATGTGTGTGCATGTGTATGTATGTGTGCAAAGCTGTAGGTGTCTTATGCAAATTCCTGCTGTACTGCTTGGAATATGTTTTTATTTTAGTTATATTTGTGCAGTTTCAAAACACAGAGACAAAGGGACAAAAAAAAAATGTTGTTAACAAGGTGTTAACAGATTACCAGTTTGTCAAGATGAGTCAAACAAATGAACAAATGAATAAAACAGCAATGACAACTGCAGACACAACTAGTTTCAGCTGTAGAATCTAAATGACATTAAATTTCAACAGGGTGGAAAATGACAGAACAGATCCATAAAATTAGACAGATAAAGGGCAATAAAAATAAAATGCAGTAGCCCTAATGCAGGAAATGAAATCATAGGTAAAGCAAGTGTTGTGCAGGTAATGGTGGGGCAAGCATATGTGTGTGTATATGTGTGTGTGTGTGTGTATACATGTGAAAGTGAGTGTCAGGCGAACATTGTGTTAGTGTATACATGAGTGCAGGAGACAATGAAGCAGAGAGAAAAATGCAGTGATTTCCTGAGTTAAAACATAAAGCAGGATTAGAGTCAGAGAATCTATAAAGAACCTATAGAGAAACCCTATAAACTCTTTATGGATTTCTGGAAAGGATTAAGCTTCAGTTTAGATTCGTTAGCAGTGGAAATGCAACTATTTAAGTTGAGATCTTCTATTTCTACTGGAGAACGAACAGCAAGTCGTCTTGAATCCGTGATGCTGCAGGTTGTTACCTCGTCTGGTGTCGTACTGCACATGTAATGTTGTAACAGGGTTTTAAAAGGCGTTTTTCATGAACAAAACCACTGTTTTTGATGATATTCAAAGATTTCATCACTTTGTTTCAGACAAAGCATATGTGATTCTTCTATTCCTGGTTTCATCAATCATAACTACCAAGATTTAAGCCAATAAAACTTATGTAATAATAATAATAATAATTTGGTTCTTTATAATGGAAATATAGATATTTGGTTTGCAAAATTTATTTTACATTAAAATTATATTGTTCAGTAATTCAGGAGTAATTTGCTTTAGTGGAATAATTTCTGTCAAGACCAGTGCTTGGTTCAGCTTGAATTGCAAAAACATTTAACCAAAAAAAAAAAAAAAAAATCTTCGAGGTCAAAATAAGTTCAAACATGACTTCTTTTGTTAGTACTTTTACTGCTTGCTGCCATTTTCCCCAAGAATTTTAGCAGCCAGTTTTTATATTTTCACTTTGCCTAAACTTTGATACAATTTCAAATCACAGCTCTGTTGGCATAAGAACAGGTTTTTTGATTGGAAGACATCCTAAATTAGTTATTATATATCAGACAGAAATTGAACTCTATTTGCAATTCATGTCCAACTAAAAAACAAGTGTGGTGTTGTTTATTTTTTTCTGAACAATTATGAGACCCCCAGCCGCGTGTACATGTGTAAACAGTCCCATCTCTAGTGAAGTTTTTTTTTTCTTTCTGCTTTTTTGTTACTATCATTAGTCTTGTCACTGTAATATTATCATTGCCGTATCTGATGTCTGTCCAGTTACAGCTACAAATTGTTGCCTGTCAAGAATGTAATTGTGGTGCCAGCTGTAGGGTTTTCCATGAAAGAATATTGGCATGATTTGTGCAGTGTAATGTGATAATTAACAGTGTCAAACACTTTTGGAGTCTAAAAATATTCCAAGAGCATACTGATTGCTTGAGTGGATTTAATCAACAAGTCATAGGGAATCATGTCTGTGGAGAAGAAAAGTCTTTCTAAATTCATACTGATGATAATACAGAAAGTGTGGAGCATTAAGGTGCTTCAGAATACAGTGGTACACTAAATTTTAATCTTTGAAAAGGATGGGAGGACAGAAATAAGGCTCATGCTGTTGGATGTGCTAGTGTGTGTGCGCGTGCGTGTGTGTGTGTGTTTGATTAACTGTATGTGCACATTTATTTGTGGGTATTTGTATTTATTTTTGAGTGAGTATGTGTGTGTGGGAGAAGGCTGGTGTGTTTTGTACATATTTATATGCATTTGCGCTTGCATTTGCCTTTGCACTGGAGTGTAATGGGTCGTGGGTGTATATAGGTCACGGCCAATGTGTGTGCTTGTAAGTGTGTATGGTGTGTGCGTGCGTGTGTGTGTGACAATCTCTCCCCACCTGCACTAGCGTTTGCAGAGCGTAGATCGAAGAGTTTCAGCCGTTCCTGGAGTGACCCCACCCCTGTCAAGACTGACTGTCCTCATGAGCCCAGAGACAGTGAGTTCACACAGATTCACATACCTGCACACACACACTCACACACACACACACACACAATTGCATGGACACACACATCTACACAGATGCGGACATCCACATTTTCTTACAAAAGACACATCATGTGGACAGGATATGTACATACGTGGGTCTGCAACTCGTTCGGTTGAATCAAAATACAGTAAGAGATTCAGTAAAAAAGAAAAAAGAAAGCACTGCTGGGGTACTTATGGTAGATAAAACATTAAACAACAGAAAGGTGGGGCGCTCCAGTAGGTCACTATGTAAAATGTGTACCATGTATTATCACTACGGCTGCGTGAGTTCGATTCTGACCCTTTTGCTGCATGTAATCCCCCCTCTCTCCCTGTCTTTCCGTTCTATCTCTACTGTCACGATCAAATAAACCAGAAATGAAAAAAAGGAAGGTGCTCTTATCTATTGATTAAAATCAATTTAATTCATTAATGTTTCGGCCTCAGGAGTTTTTGTCAAGGTATGAAAATGAAGTGAGCAGGTGTACAGTTGCATCTGTATACATTTAAAGGTACATGACAATCATATGAAAAAAATCAATTAGTAGACTTTCAAGTCAAAAGACAGTCACACCAGTTATACATGTAGAAGATAAACCTACACTATATGCTAATACTGTGTGCTACAACTGGGTATAATGGGAGGCAAAATACCATCATAAAGCTCATCTTAAAACAGAAGGGAAAGACTACAGATTTACACTCAAAGGGTGGATCCAGCAACAATCTGCTGCTGGATTCAAGCAGACAGGAAATCACATTTTTATAGAAGAAAATTCCCCCAGATCTCAAGTTATTATCTTGAGGTTTGCCTCGCAAGACTATTTAAAAGAGGGATCCCTTACCGGGATGGTGTACAGCAGTGTGTATATACAGTAGACAGCACCTATACACACACTCACAGACACACACATACATGCACACACACACACATACCGTAGAAACGCACACATGCAAACTTACTGTCTCTGCTGTTGACTCTGACCCTGTCTGTCTGTCTCCCTACGGGTCTTTCTTCAACTTTGTGATGCTCTCTCTTTCTGTGAGTATATGTCTTTCAAAATGGAGTGTGTCCCAGTCTGAGTGTGTTAGCTTGTGTGAGTATGTAAGGATGGATGACCGAGGGCCAGGTTCAAATATGTAAATCAGCGCACACCGTTTGACTGTTTGCATGTGCTATTTGTCTGTGTTGTCTCAAGTCTGATTTTTTGAATATCTGTGTTTTTATGTTTTTCTTCACCTCCATCTTCAGTGTCTTTGTGTGATAAGAGTTAAATGTTGATAAAATTTTGATGACAACTGAATGGCATGGTTTGTGCCTTATTATTTCCCTCTTTCCTGAGGGCAAGATACAGGCGTCATCTTCTTAAGGAGTGATGTTGTTTGTTCTTGCATGTCATCTTCCCTCCTAAACAACTAACTTAAACCAGAGACACTTTGATTATAAAACCAGGCGAGGCACTCAGGCGCAATTTTTGAAATGCCCCTGGAGTGCGATCGTGACCAACAAGACCAAACCCATATCCTTTTGAAAGGAGAGTTGTCTATATCTGACGTTCTGGTGTATGTGTTATCTGCTTTTCATATTTAGGGTCAAACTGTAGACAACATGGACTCATAAAATTAGGACATTAGCGCTACAGAAAAACAATATTTTTCCCTCGCTGAGGCTTGTGCGCAAGCGCTAGCCACATCCCCAAGAAACATCAAGATAACCACAATGTGCTTTGCGGCAGCTCCCCCTCGTTGCCACGGTAACTGTAAACAGTCATGTCAGGCACATAGTCAAGCTATAGAGATTGATTTAAAAATACATACATTGCATTTTTATCTTTACCAATTCCGCGGCTTTGAGCAGGTCAGCACATTTCTTGCCTCGGCTCATCTGGGCTGCAGTGTTGTTGTTGTTGAGCTTTTGCCCCCGACTTCACTTATACGATCTGTCGTAAACATCAAAGCGGCTACACAAAATCTGACAGTATGAATGGCTGATAGTCTGTCTTAGGAACGTACTGTACATCTTTAGCATTTAAAAATTTTCCATTGTAAACTGACGGAGTACCCGGTCTCCTTTTCTAATAATCACTGTCTCTGTTTTAACCAAGAAAACAAACTTGTTTATTTCTGATGCAAACTTTAATCAAAAAATCATATTACTTAACAGGCTGTGTTGGCTATAGCTAGTGGCATTTGAGATCAAAAAGTGTCTTTCTGTTAGTTTTGTTTGATTTGGTATTCTATTTAGTTGATAACAGCAGCAATTTATTATTATCTTTTTTATCAGCAATTTATTTTTTGCTCAACAATTTTGTGGAAGTGACGTTCCTGATACCGTTTGTGGTGGAAACACCCACAGTCGGCTTCCAGAAGCAGTGACTTGTGAGAGCGCCACCTTTTCCTTCCTCAGAATCCATATCCTCTGATCCCAGTTGGATTTTTGCAGTTGTAGTTTGTTGACGTTAGCTTTCGTCCCGCCCTGCACTCTGCACTCACTATCAGTCATTCTTTCATTCTCCTTCTGCCTGCTCTCTCTTCCTTTACTGTTTCAATCTGTCATTTCTTTAAGCCATCACCATTAACGGCCCCATCCTTTTCTCTCTTCTCCACATTCATCTTTTCCTTCTATCTCCACTTCCCACCACCTCCTTCCCTTTGGTCTCACTCCTCTTAAGTCTCTCACTCCCATATTCTCTCCTTCCGTACTCTCCCTTCTCTCTACCCACCCCGATTCTCTCCCAGTCTCCCTCCTCACCGGTGTTATACCTTCTCCTAGGTGGAGACCTGCAGGCGTCCTGTGGTACCCTGGATGAGGGAGGCCTGGAAGACTCTATGGACTGGGAGGAGGAGAGAGAGATGGAGAGGCTTGCCTGTGAAGGAGATGACTTCATTCCCCCTAAAATCATGGTAAGAGATCAGCAATGCAATGCTCTGCAGTTTTTTTAAAGGTGCACTCAGCAAAATTGCCAAGGGTCATTTGAAGTGAAGTCTGTTTACTCTCAACTGACAAAAAATGTGGAGTAAGTAGATAATTTGTTGGGTGAATCTGAATGGTTCTCATCATCTGACCCACGCTGAGGACCCTTTAGATTCAACTAACAATAAGCATGAAAATCAATAATCAATTCTACAGGGTTGTCATTGTCGGACTGACTCACTGATGAATTACGCACTTGTTTTTGTCAGTAAAGTGTAAACGGTCTTCACTTTAATCAACCCTTGAATGAATTGAATGAATTTTATCCTTATCTGTGAACCAGGAATTCATGAAAAGCATCCATCTTATGTTTATATGTTGTTATGTTTATGTGTTTAATATTGAAAATAGTACAAATCAGAAAATGGCTATTATAAGATTTTGTATTGATGACTGCACTGAGCCAAAATGCATTTAATCCCAGCATCTGAAATGTATCTTAGCTGTTGACTATCACAGCATTATAAATAATACATTTGCAGCTGTATAATGCCCTGCAGGCACTGGACTGTGATAGAGCAAGGCTTAGATCCATTTGAGTGATTCCCTCTTCCTCTCTTCTCCTCCTTTTCTCCTGTTTTCTTCTCTCCTCTTCCCTCTCTCCTCTTTCTCCCCTTTCCCGATCTTTCCTCTCCGGCCTCTCTTCCTCCCTTCCATCTATTCTTCACCTTTAGCTGATCTCTTCTAAAGTCCCTAAGGCGGAGTACGTTCCCACTATAATCCGCAGAGATGACCCATCGATCATCCCCATTCTCTACGTGAGTCCGGCACACACTAACATGAACCAATACACGCATGTGTGTACGCACAAATGAGTACATGGACATACCATATGCACAAATTGTTTCATTGCATTTTCTGTGCTGATATTTGCCATATTGCCATGTAGACTATAGCATATAACACTAATAATGTTAATGATTACATTAACTGCATATCTATTTGCCCTCAGGACCATGAACATGCCACCTTTGATGATATACTGGGTAAGTAGATTAGGTTGTGCATTTCAGTGTGTCCCGTCTTCATCAGTTTTAATGAAATCTTAGCCAAATCAATAACAATAACAGTAACAGTAACAATAACAATAACAATAACAATAACAATAACAATAACAATACACATTTAGATAAAATAAGAATTACAAAAAACGAATAAAAAAGGAAAAGGAAAAATAACAAATGGTAATGAAGAAAGAAACGAGTGCAACCCTATTGTTCAGCCAACAGAGGTTGGCTGAACAACCTAACCCTAATAAGTAATAAGGGAGATGCCTTGATGCAGATAGAAATCAAACATCCATACAAATACAAAGGATGGGAGCTGACCATATAAATGTCTAGCTGACTGATAACAACATAGTATTGAATGGATTAATAAGAATAACAAGTAATGGTAGATAGATAATTAGAAATCCAAAATAAAACACTGGGGGTACAAATACATGAAGAGCAGTTTACATAAAGGTTTGCCTGTAAAAGTGTTTAGAAGTGATTTAAAAAGTGATGCTGACTTTGCCAGCCTAACCTCCTCGGGCAGGTTGTTCCAAAAGTCTGGAGGCTCCTAAAGCAAAAATCAGTCACCTTTGGTCCTGAGCCGAGACCATAGAGCGGACGAAAGGGCCTGATGCTGCCTGAGGATCTCAGGCTGATAGAGGCTCATACAGGGGTTAAAGTTCAGGAATATAGCTAGAGGCTTGTTATGCTTTAAAAAGGTAAAATCTTTAAATCAATCAGGAAGAATATTTGACCACAAAAAATGGATTGAAAGTGGTACAAGCCTTTGATATTCAAGTGTCTGAGAAAAATTTAAAAGCCTTTAGTTGGAGGGCTACATGGTTAAAAGTACACTGACGCATATTGGAGTAACTGCCTTCCTCAGGGTGTAACTCTAAATCTAATTGATAAGCATTGTGCACATGCTAAGTTCTGGGTAATGTGGTATCCTTGTTTGGCACTAGTTAAAACCCTGCCTGCAGCATTTTGAACAAGCTGGAGATGTGAGTGTGATTATTGATTGAGGCAGGTAAAGAGAAAATTGCATAAATCTTCACAATATGAAATAAAAGCCTGAATTACTTACTCTAAATTGGAAGGAGATGAAAATGACTTTGCTGCTGTATCTGAAATTGGTTCAGTTCTGAAACAGAGTTTAATATTGCTCAGCATGGAGTTCCCCAGATACCATCAATGATGAATTCTGCATGGGATAAACCTCACACTCAAAGTAATTGAAAGGATTTCAATGAATAATTTACTCATATCAGGATTCTGTGTTTATTTTTCATTGTGTCACATTGACCTGCAGTTATTTCTTAGATTTCGGTGAGATACTTCATGCTGCCTCAAGTACACACTGTTGAATTAGATTTAAACTAGAACCCACTGTTCCTTTCACTATAAATATCTCTGCTATGTCTGGCATTACACATGTACCTTCTCTCCAGAGATTCCCTTTTTGTTCATTGTTTATTTCTTCCTCTGCTTTCTCACGCTCCTTTTTTCATTCGTCTCTTTTCTCCCTCTGTCTGTCTGTCTTGCTCTCTTTCTCCCTCTGTCATTTATATCAATCCTATACTTTTTTTCCTAATCCACAGAAGAAATAGAGAAGAAGCTTACAGCTTACAGGAGAGGCAGCAAATTTTGGAGGATGCTCATCTTCTGTCAGGTAAGCAGCAAGAAGGAGAAGGGGGGTTGGGGGTAATTATGTGAGAAATGAGTGAGTCAGATAGCAGTAGCATCATTTGAGTCATGTCTTGAAGGTGCTAGGTTTGAGGTTTTAGGTTTGAAGGTTTTACTGAATAACCTATCAAGCCTTATATAATACTGGTGCAACTCTGTCAAATAAACAAAAAATGTAATATATTGAGTGTCTGCATGAGATAAGTAGCAGAAATTAAGTGGATGAAGATAGAGTGGGAGCAAGCATAACAAATCTGTGTTTTGGCTTGTGTGTGTTGATGTATAGGTAGGTTTATGTATCCTGTACCAAATTGCGGCAGATAATTCCTTCAGTAACTTTCTAGTAATCAGAATCAGTGATGTAATTTCCTTTGGGACGCCGAGTTCTTAATTAAGGAGAGGCAATTAGCAGTTACAAGAGTAGTCACCTGTGTCATTCTTGTGTGTGTGTGTGTGTGTGTGTGTCTCATAGGGAGGCCCAGGTCATCTTTACTTACTGAAGAATAAAGTGGCTACCTTTGCTAAGGTAGAGAAGGAAGAGGACATGAGCCAGTAAGTTACCTCAGCATTTTTAAAACTTAAATATTTTTCTATGCCTTGGGATCATTTTTATTCCATGAATATTCACTAAGGAACCTTGAAAAACTTGATATTATTTAACTTTTATACAGGACAGTGGTGGTACCCTCTTCCTCTCATCATTACCGGGTACTGAAAACTATCTGGATGCCTCAGATGCTAACCGTTAGCCACCTGCCATTGAGTTGTGCTGGACGGTTATTTTTAAGAATGTTAGCCGGGGGGAAGTAGCATGTTAGCTAGCATGTCAACACAGAGAGCTGCCACACAATAAAATAGTCCTACTGTTGATTTTTGTTTATTTATTTATGTTTACCTTTTTACACTATTTTGGATTACAAAAATTCTGACACACATCATCAAACCCAAACTTTCTTTATTTATCAGTTGGAGTGGATTAAGGCAGGTATTTTTTAAGAATGTTAGCCAGGCAGAAGTACACCTCAATGGCAGATGGCTAACAGTTAGCATCAAGTTTTTCAAAATGGATGAACTATCCCTTTAACTGGAGCAAGGAGGAGTTATGTGTTAGTGTGTTGCAGTCTCACCTTCTGAACTTTAGATGTTATAACTCCATGTTTTGTTGGTGAACTTGACCTCTGACCTTCTTGGAGGGAAGCAAGTGAAAAGAGAGTTTCTCTATGGGGAATAATAAGTGTTTCCTCATTTAAACACTATCACTAATCTCTGTGTGCAGGTTCTGGAGGAGGCTTAGTCGCTTCATGAGTAAAGTCAACCCAGAACCCAACCTCATCCACATAATGGGATGCTACGTCCTGGGCAATCCCAATGGAGAGAAGGTACACACACATCAGTATACACACACACACACGCACACACACACACACACACACACACACACACACCAACATGAACTCATTGTTTTCTAGGGCTGCCTCCTGAAAGTTGATGATTTGAATCATCTATCATGAACCCCCTGCAGTCGAGAAGTTTGAATCAAGGATTTGGTTTATTATCTTTTTTTTTTTCCTTCAATGTGTATTGTAGTACCACAGTAAAATAGAATAAATGTAGCCAGTTTCTGCCAAGATGCACCTTTATAATCACAGTGACAAATAGCAACATGTGGTCACAAACAGAGCGAGAGACGTACTCACACACACACACACACACACACACACACACACACACACATCTTGCCGGAAGACATTCATCATTGCATAGGATAGGATGTTATTTTCCCTTGTGCCATAATCCAAGGTGAGCATTCATTTAG
>OMKZ01004356.1:21755-32437 GCA_900302535.1 Neoniphon sammara
CACACACACTATACCCAGGGGGGCATGTTTGACCTAACTGTGTCTGTTCCAGTCATGTCTGCCAAAGTGCTTGGTTACATAAAGTGGAGCTCTCTGGAGTTGACTGGCAGTCTGCAAACTGCACATCAAAGATATCCCCACCCCTAAAGTCAAACACACACATACAGTTGGTGTCCTTCGGAAACACTGAATCCAAAGAGTCATCTTTCCAGGACTGTCGGAAAACTGGTTGCTTTTCTCTTTAGTGCCCATGAGAAAGAAGTCTGATGGCGATGGCTGTCAGCTTGATTTGGCAAGCAAGTCTTCCAAATCCCTGTTCGACCCCTTCCTGTTCAGTGAGTTTAGCACTGCCACATTTTACACTCCAGGCCATGATTAAAATGCTTAAAATTAAGAGACAGGATGTCAGTTAATAGCTGCCAGGAGGTAATTTCACATATCATGATACATGCAGGGCTAAGGCTTCTTGACTGCAGAGTTGAAAGCAATCTAAATATAATGGCAATTTCTTGGGCCATACATCTTCATATAGCATACTGTCTCTCATAGACTTGTGTATCTGTCCTACTGTCTTTTCACTGCAGTGCTGTGACAAGCTGTTGACACTTTAAAGAACCGAGCGTTTGCTGTGTTTCTGCCTGTGGATTTTAGAGGAGCTCTGTACACATTATGAAAAGCAGTCTAATGGAAAAGTTTGGTAACAAAACCGTTTACCGTTCTAAGTGTAGCTGCTTTCCCACAGCATCTGTTCAGGTGTGCTGCACCAGCTGCACTTTGTTTCTACAGTCCTTTAATAATCAGGATAACCACATCATTCACTCAAAGTATTTTCAAGAGGAATAGATCCGCTTTAATATATTGCTGTGCTTCGGTAGGTAAATGGTTGGCCAGTATTGTAGCTTATTAGCAAAAATGTTTTGTTAGCATTTCCCAAACTTAACATCTTGTGCAGTCTTAAAAAATGATCACATTTCTGCAAATATGAGCTATCAGCTAGCATCCCAGATCCTTCCAATTTACAGCGTATTCTTTGATTTCTTCTTTATTTTTTTTCCTGATCTTGCACAGCAAAAAAAAAATCATGTTAACAAGTTATTTCATCTCATATTCAGTGTTAAAATCTTGTTTCTGCCAGTGGGATGAGATAAGCCCACTTATTTCCAATGATGATCAACTTGATTTAAAAATGTTCCTGCACCAAGTGTCATTTTCTGCACGTTTTCTATACAAATGGGTTAATCTGCCATATTCTGACTTGTTTTAACATATTTATACTTGTCACCAGAATAATTTCTGACACAAAGGAAACTGCATTGGAAACAAGTGGGATTATCTCACCCCACTTGCTGTTTTTTTCAATTGTTTTATAAAAACAAGATTTTGACTCTGAACATGAGACCAAATGACTTTCTAAGATGGACTTTTTCGCAGTGCGGGACTGCTACTGTGGGATACGAAAGGGTGGGCTCCTTTTGTGAACATGTGAAAAGTCAATTGTTTTTCATAAAAAGACAAAGAAGGGATATGGAGAGGAGCAGGCACACTGAATGCCTTTGCCTCCAATGTCATTTGTGTCCTTTTTACCTGGCCAGTGTGAATGATCATGTCTCTGTGACAGGAATGAGCTGGATTCATTGTTATACTGTGTGTATGTGCGTGTGCGTGCATGCGTGCGTGCGTGTGTGTGTGTGTGTGTGTCAGAGCAATATGTCTGAAGATCCAGGCTCTCCTACTGAGAGTGTGTCCAAGTGCAGGAGGATTAATTGGTGTGTGTTTTCTTATCTCGGTCCAACAGCTGTTCCAGAAGCTGAAGAATCTGATGAGGCCTTATTCTGTCGAGTTCGAGTCACCACTGGAGCTGTCTGCACAGGGTGGGTCCAAACACACACGGACACACACACACACATGCACTTATACACATACTCATATACATGGTGATGCGCACACACATACACACAGTGATGTGGACAGTCATACCAAGAGACACAGGCACATCCATATGATGTTAACTTCTAGAGGGAGAATTCACTGCAACACCTGATCCCAGAATTAAAAATGTCATTTCCTCAGCTGCCTCTGTCTCACATCCCCTGTCTCCCTCTCTTTTCCTCTCTTTTGATCTATTTATATTCATCGCCTTCTGTTACTCACTCTCTTGCTCTCTTTCTCGCTCACCTTCTCTATTTAAGTGGTGGTTTGATATTTTGGTGTGAATTTGGTTCTCTGTTGCTAAAGTTAAGGGTGTTAAATGCCAGAAAATGACTCCAACACCAGTCAGACCTCAGACTCCGGTTTCTGCTTCCCTTGGCAAATCCACTATTGAGGAGAAAGTACAGCATAATATTAGAAAAGCTGCAGGGCATGACAGATTCCCACCTATAACTCTCAGACATTGTGCCTACCTGCTGGCTCTGGTGCTCACCAGCATCTTTAAATGCACCCTGCCAAGAAAATTCCCTATCCCCTTCAAGCTATCCACTATTGTTCCTGTGCCCAAAAGTGACTAGATTACCTGCATCAGTGACTACAAGTCAGTAGCACTGACCTTAGCTATACAGGAGAAGTTTGAACACCTGTTACTGTCTTATTTGTTTCACAGAGCCAATTTTGGCTTTCTGCAGGGTTCTTAATCCAGTCTTCAAGTACTGCCTGTCCTTACTGCTACTTGTACAAAAATCAGACTACAAAATGAAAATATTTTGCTAAAATGGGAAATTTTATATACATAAATGTTCCAAGGAAAAACCAAGCTCCTTACTTTTTAATATTCAGTTTGGTTATTACATAAAATTGACTTGATTATTTATAAAAACACAAGGCCATGAAAACTCTTAATATTTGTGAAACATTATGCATTTTCTTTTAGTCACATACACATGCTGAGGTGTTCATATTTTTCCTAAAATGCTCACAGAAGTAGCTTTTGAATGGACTGTTTTGCCTACTTCCCATCTCTGCTTTCATGAGCACCCTGTTCAGGTAGATTTGTTTCAACCAATCAGCATTAAGCATTGTGTGGACAGTGAAGTCCACAGCTTTTCTCCAGGAGCAACTGAACATGGCTGTCACCTATACCAGTATCCTGTTAGTGGGCCTCAGCTGGCCATTGCATTGCTATCAGTCAGTCAGTGAGTTATTAAAGAATTCCAGACAGAGAGAATCTACTATCTTTGCCTGTCACTTTGATCAAAATCTGACCACAGAAAAAGTGTGCTCTCTCCTCTCCTCTACTCTGCTCCTTGTTCACCAATAACTACCTCCTGCCAGCCATACATTGAAGGCTAGTGATATCAACCCCTGCACCCTTAATGGGCTTTATCTCCAACAATAATGAATCCATGTACAGGAAAGAGGTAGACCAAGTCATGTCAGGGTGTGTTGCCTATATGGAGCTGAACATACTTGTTGGAGATGAAGATACATTTCCAAAGGAACGCGCCAGCTCATTAAGCCCTGGATATCAGTGCCCAAACTGTGAACTCAAATCAATTAAGTCAAGTTCTTTGAGTCCACCATCGCTAACACACTCAAATAAAACTAAAAGATCTCCTGTGTATATTTTTGATATCTAACTTACCGGGTTAATAGGCGCACTTGTTCTTGATTATTCATAAAATAAGCAAGTAAGAAAGCTGATTTATATAGCCCTTTCTAGACCAGATGTCACAGCGTGCTTAGTAAGATTAGATAAAAGAACAGAAATGTAGTAAAACATCAGAGCAAACAAATAGCTACAGACACTGACACAACAAGCAAAAGGAGGTCTGAACAAGTGGTTCTTGAGCTGTTTCTTAAAGGTGTCCACAGATCTTAAGACCACTGGGAGAGAGTTCAAGAGTCTAGCAGCTACGACCTCAAAAGCCCTATTGCCGTTAGTTTTCAGCCTGGAGCGGGCCACAATGAACAAGCCCTGGTCAGAGGACCTAAATGACACATTGGTGACATGGGAATGAAGTATCTCATTAAGTGGGTGCCTGACCATGCAGAACTCTAAATGTGTTTTTGTGAATGTGAATTTTGAAATAAACTCGAATTTGATATATCTAGACCTGGTAAGAAGCCTAGCAGCAGCATTCTGGACCACTTTCAAATGATCCAGTGATGATGTGCTAAGGCTAATATAAAGGAGTTGAAATAATCCAGGGAGATGAGAAAAATGCACAAATAATAATCTCCATCTCACTTTGAGATACAATGGGCCTAAGTGGCCTTAAATTGTGAAAGCAGGAGCAAATCAAAAACTTCACATGCTGGACATGCAAAAGTCAAGGCCTGGTCAAAATGACACCTCGATTTCTGAGGTTGGATCTAACCAAAGATGCAAGACCTAAAACATTCTTTCAGCCTGATGACTTGGCTGTCAGGGGAACAAATGAGAACCTCAGATTTAAGCTGCAGGAAAATATTGGCCATCCAATCCCTGAATGAAATTGAAGCAGTAATGTACGGCTATCAAATGATAGACATTCTGAGCCTTAAAAGGTGGTTGAACATCATTTGCATAGTGGTGATAGATTTTCTACATTGGCTGTTTACTCGAGATTTTGGATATTCATCTTGTTGCTACTGAAGAAGCACAATCACATTCTGGTGCAACTCCAGCTCTCCCTGCTCCAAGGACAAACTGAATTTGGCAGTCAGCTGCCCTTGATGAAGAAATTTCATTTACCAGGACAAAAAAGGGCTGGAAGCATTTCCACCACTCCTGCAGACTCAGGCAACCAAATGTGCACTTTTATCAGTGTGTATCAGGGTCTATTATGGCCACCACTCAACTAAACAGCTCTTTTTCAGTGCAGAGCACTCACCTTTCTCAACCTGCCTGACTAAGACTCCATCCCTACACACTCATAATATACAGACTTCTCCTCATCACTCCAATACAGCTGTCTGTAAATCTGCACCTGTTACAGTCTAATATGCCATTTAAAATTATTCAAGCTTTATTTGTCTTTCACTACTCATAATCTCTACACAAGTCCCTGTACACCACAGTGAATGGCATCTTATGCTATTCAGTGTAATCATCATACTATCATCATACTACACACATGGTAGAGCCTTCACCAGGGTTCTTCTGCAGAAATAAACACACTACAAGCCATGCTTCACAAATACTCACGTTGATGTATTTTTAGTATAGTTTGCTATCAGATGCTTTGCACTCTCTCCATGTGATCATGTTGTTTTGATATTGCGTGTTATATTGTTTTTTCATCTACTGTCCTTGGATTATGATTTGAATCAGATTCTTAAATGCATGATTCAAACATTTCATCTTTCATTCATTTATTCAGGGAAAGAAATGATTGAGATGTACTTCGACTTCCGCCTCTACCGACTTTGGAAAACACGCCAGCACTCCAAACTCTTGGACTATGAGGATCTGTTGTGACGGGGCACCTGGCTAGGAGGAAGCTCTCTACATGGATTGAGTGACTGAACATGACTCCACTGTACTGCTCAACCAGTCTCCCAATGTAAAGACCAGTCATACCCACTTTCATCCTAGAGAGGACTGGGAGAGGAGGATTGGGGATGGGAAGACAAGGAGGTTGGATGTTTTAGAGTAGAAAGATAAAGTTTTAGAGTAGAGGAAGAGGAGAACAAGGGGGCTGACATATAATTATATTATGCCATGTCTCCTATATTATTTGTTCTCTTCCTCATTTCCATTGCAAAGACCAATGGTGAAATGAACAGATGGGAAATAGATGAATGAGAAAAATGAGGGAAAAGTGGAGACAAAGGGATGATAAGCATTAGAAAGTCACCAACTCTCTCTGTCTCTTGTGTGTGAAAGAATCTAAAATTGAAATAATGTAAACAGAAAAAAAACATTTTGTCACATCTCTGTTGGAAGGACATACTTTTTGAGGCTGATATGCTTCAGAAATTGTTAAAATTCATGCTGTCATAATATTGTTCTATGTTTTGACTGGACCTCTCAGATAATCTCAGACCCAGGAGATATGCATAGATATAAATCCATATCTATATGTGTGTATATATCACATGAATATATAGCATAGCTTTAGTCATGCAAAGAATACTATATATGATAATAATGATACATCATTTATTTTTGATGTGCGTTGTTGTGCAATTTCATATGGAAATACTTTTGAATAACTCAGGTTTTAGCCATGAAGTAAATAATCTGTTTTTCGGGTCTATTCTATCAGATATTGTAATCTTCATCGCCATCGCTTGGGATGAATGTATTATTTCTCCAGAAATTTATCTTCAGTTTGAGGAGTTGAGCTTCATGTTTTGGTAAAAAACAAACAAACAAAAAAACCCAAAAAAACAAAAAAAAAGAAAAGAAAAATGTACAGTGTGCTGATCATGTGTGTGTGCGCGTGTGCGCATGTGTGTGTGTGTGTGTGTGTGTGTGTGTGTGTGTGTGTGCTCGCGCATCTGCCATGCTTGTATACAGTACATGCAGGTGTGTAATACGCATATTTTCTGTTTTTGCTCCTCTGTCAAGTTCAACACTTGTGTTTATCACCTCCAAAAATGTGCGTTCTCTTTCTCTGACCCTCTCTCTCACTCGCTCTCTCACAGACACACACACACAAAGATTATTTAGTATGACTCTTGATGTCAAGATGGATGTAACAGCCAGTCATCTGTCCCAGTCCCTGTTCTGTAGGAGCTGGCCTATTGATCCCTCCTGCTCTCTGCATCAGAGGTGAAGCCACTTAGCTGGCCCCTGTCAGCGGAGTTGGCTGCTCTCACTGTCTGCTAGACACTTTTGGCTTCCCATTCGGCAGCCAAACGAGCTCTGCCACCTCTCACTCCACTGGGCTGTGATCCAGTCATAAAATCGGGGCTCTATGATTTGAACTGATCTGCCAGGAGTTAAAGCTAGCTATTAAGCAGCCATCTGCTGCCCCTGCCAGGTGTCAGCTAGTTATGGACCAGAAATATGCATTTGAGGGTGTTTGTGTGTGTATGTGTGTGCGTGTCGGTCGGTCGGTCTGCCTATCTGCCTGCCTGTGTCTGTCTCTGACACTATCACACAGCCTGAGTTGTCTCAGACAGCTTAAGGATAGTCAAATCTTGATATTAAGAGAGCAGCTGCTGAGTTTGATGTTGGATAGCGATCATAAACAACACACACAGACATGCGCACTCACAAACAGACAGACAGACACACACACACACACATACGCTCACAATCTGAACATATGCTCTTCAAGCCAAGATATTGTATATCTGTGTATGGTAAATGCTTTTTCATTTATCATTTTTTTTGTGCGTGGATGTGTTGATATTTGGAGCATTATGTGAAGGTTTTTTGGGGTTGAAGTAAACCACTCTCACTCGAGTGCTGTCCTTCTCACATCTTGTAGTAATGAAGGTGGCGATGTAACTGGTACTCCAGCTCGCTGCAGTGCTGATTGTCTGGCACAGATAACTGATTTCTGAGCCTGAGTCACACAGTAAGTGTCTTCATTGCAGCTTTAAAACTCAACAGTTGTGCAGCCTGTTGTATTGTTAACCCACTTTAACACCAGAGGCAGCATAGCTACCCAATTCTCTTCAACAGTGATGTTGTACTGCAAAGCTGCTGGATTCAATTGAATATTTCTCTGAACGAACACAATTTTAGATCACAAACATCTTCAATGCAAAGCAGGGATGGGATCGATTCAAGTGTTTATTCTTTGAAACAGAAGAATCTTATGTTTTTTGATGTTGGAAAGGACTTTCATATGCAGAAAGAAATGACTGGCAGTGAATTATCAAAGCAAATTGATCCAAGCCATAATGTAAAGAGCACTGAGTTGGAGACAACTTTCTTCTTCCCCCAAAAGCATTTCACTGGTAATCTAATTAAAGATCCAAATGTGTTTTTGTCTATCTCAATCTGTCAGATTATTCACCTTTTTATCTTGTTTGACATATTAGAAATTTGAAAAAAGAAAAAAAAAAACATGTTGAAGGGCAATGTGTATTTTTCTGTTGGAGATTATTTCTCTATCAATTTGCTCCATTGGGAAAGAGCTGAGAATAATTAAATACAGCAAACTGTACCTCTGAATCTGATCCTCTGTTTGATGAAAACAAACAGATTGAGGGGGAAGGACTTTGGACTATATGAAAAGAAACTGATGTCATCTATTTGAAACTTTTGAAACATTATGAGCTATTATGGCAGAAACTTAGTTTAACAAGACTGTATTTTGAGAAAAAAAGATTAAAAAGTATGTTTCAGCTCAGCTTTCTCTCTCTCTCTACAATGACTGTCTCTCCCAGTTATCCAGAAAAATATAGAAACATAACTCTTTCCTCCACTATCGCCTCTTCACCTCCACTCTCTGTTCCACATAACTGGACTAGAGGCTGATGAAGACTCTGCACCTAGGAACTTAACTCATTTCAGACAGTGCTGCAAAATTTATTTGAGTATAACTACCAGATAAAACCCAGCAGCTACTTCACCCAATGCTTTCATTGGGTGATGGCGTATGAGGTACTGGGTTCAAACCCTTTCATTAAGTCTTGGAAAACCCTTACTAATGAACTTTATCAGAACCATCAGGCATGGGGTTAGCACATATGTTAGAAAAACAAACTGCTGCGGTGCCATTCCATTTGAACTGCAGTTTAAAAAGGTCTGTTAAATGTTAATTTCCCAGTGGATTACATTACCACAGGAGGGCTATATGGGGAAAACTCATGATCTGTGCATTAAATAGTCCATTTCTCATTGGAATTGCATGGTTTTACAGGAGGGCTTTATACAATGTACATTTTTTTTTTTTTTTTTGCATTGCCTTCAAGCTTGTTTTTCTTTGACTGCAGGAAAATATCCAAACGCTGTTGATAAACTAAAAGCCATCAATGACATGCGGATGGGGGAGTTTGTGCAATGTGATGATTGTTTCTTTCTTTTCTTTTCTTTCTTTTTCTTTTTTTTTTTGTTTCTCAAGCACTCCACCGATTGTCAATGTGTTTCTATGAGGTAGGTAACTGTAGTTACAAACAATAAAAATTGAGTCTATTGAGTAAATCTCTGTTGTTGGTAAATGTTGGTTAAGGGCATAAACTGTGTTAAAACGGGGGAAACAGTATGAAAACACTGTACCGTATGTAAACTAACTTTCTAATAAAAAACATATTTTCCAGTAAAAATGTTCAAAGTAGAGAATCAAAATACGCCTCACTTTTATTTATGTCTCACTAAAGAAAATAATAGATGATTTGAGCTGGAGAAACAATATTAATATGATTACTGTTTGGATTTTTCAGCTTTCCTTCCCCTGCAGCCTGTCACACATTACAAAAACATCTCAATCTTAACAAGTCATCTAGTCTTATATTTAGTCTTAAAAATCTTGTTTTTTTGTCAAACAAGTGAAAAAATATGACAGCGGGATTAGGATTAGATAATCCCACTTGCCTCCATTGCAGTTTCACTTGTTTCAGGATTTTTTCTGGGAACACATAAATATGTTGAAACAAGGCAGATCAGCCTACTGGTATCAAGAAAATTACATTTGATTCGATAAAATTCTCTAAACAAGTTGATTAGCCTTGGAAGAAAAGAAGTGGGATTATTTTGTCCCACTGGCATTTTTTCACTTGTCTTGAGAAAAACATGCTTCTAAGACTGAATATGAGACTAAATTACTTGTTAAGATGGAGGTTTTTGCAGTGCACTGTTCAATGAACATGACAAATAATGAATTCCACTGACCCTGTAGTCAGTTGAGGATTATTACACAGGAAACCTCTGACTAAAAGCTTGGAAAGCAAATATGCACTCACTCTGTGCAGACTGTACCAAGTGGCGCTACGTGATGTCGACTCAAGCACTGACAGAAATGAAAAGAGGTGACTAGACGAGACGAGTCTGAAATGAACAGGAACAAAATGTCCAGTGTCAACTGAACAGGGGCTTTGAAGTCTGGACGTCTTGATGTCCAAAATAAAAACAGTGCTCTGAGCTATCATTTCATCCATGTTGTGGATATATCCTTTGTCCATCTGTGTGTCACTTTTCACTCTGCTCAACCTCAGCACCAGACAGGAAGTGAGAGACAGGCAGACAAAAACAAATCTTATTCCAGAGATATTCTTTTTCCTCCCTGCAACTGAATGTAGACAAATACAGATAAGGCATTCTAGCGATGGCGGTTTTATTGAGCATCAGCAATGTTTTCAGGTACCTTATCTCCCTGTCCCAGAAATGCCTCTATCCCTAATCTCTATGCACCCTCTGCCTTTCATGCTCTCTCTCTCCCTCTCTCTCTTTCTCTCTCCCCCTTGACTTAGCATGGAGGTTTGATATGCTAAACAGGGTTTTCAACACGTTACAAACACTGGTAATATTCAGTTGCATTCCATTTAGCTGAACCCATGTCTCGATTGTCTCAAGGCTTAAAGAGTCCGTCTTTAACCTCTCTCCTCACACTCACATCTCCCTTTCCAAATCTCACTCTTGTCTCCCTTTTGTCCCTCTTTCTCTCTGCTCTTGCATGTGATAAAGAGACAAATGAGATGAAGAGAGGGCGTGAACAGAGATGTGCGAGCAGCAATATGTGAACATGTGCATGGGAAAGTGTGTGTGTGTGTGTGTGTGTGTGTGTGTGTGTGTGAGAGAGAGAGAGAGAGAGAGAGAAAGAGGGACACAGACTGAAAAAGAGTGAAAGACAAATAAGGAGACAAAG
>OMKZ01004360.1:4516-15667 GCA_900302535.1 Neoniphon sammara
CCCCCCCCCCCCCATCATCGCCATCGCTCACCTCAAAGGTGACACTTGGCTCTTCATTCAGGTTGACCCTTGTGATGACCCTTCCAGTCTCCTCCTCTACATCAAAGATGCTCCCACTGTACGGTGATCTCTCCATGTCTACTCGGTAGCGGACAAAACTGGCTGGAGTGCCCTGGAAGAAGAAAGGAAATATAATGCAACAACAATAACAATGCACACTACTTCAGCATCCTCAAGCTGTAAAGTAAGAGAATGCATCAAGGTAAAGGGGAATAAAACATTATATAAAGACATACTATTTTGGTATTGAACATATTGCCTGCTTGGGTATTTAAAATAACCTCTATATCTGATTATAATCACATATGTTCACCATGAGAAAGAGCTGGAGTGGCATAAGTTGGAGGTTGTATAAGCTCTTCTCTCTGCGTAAACTGAAGGACGCTCTTCATGCAAATGTATCACTTCATAACTGGATCCATATTAACAACTCTTAAGCTTGTTATAGCCCTCATTAGGCCTGCCCCTCATCACACTGCCTAATATTAACTCACTATTACTCTTTGATTCAGGCGTCTTCCCTTTCATTTGGAATTAAAAACTCCCCAATTAGGCCCACCCTCTCGCTCTCCAGCACAACACACTTACATTCATTAGTGAGAGCCTGGACTTCAGTGTGACCCTCTGATTAAGATTAATCACAGCTCCTGATTGCTGATCATCTCTATAGCTATCTTATTTAAGTTTCATCCCTTTGGACCTCAAATCCAGTCTGATTTTTAATAAGCTCTCTGAAGCACCGCTCCCTAGGCTGAACTGATTTTACACCCAAGGGACTGGGTAAAACCTGAGGCTAGAGGAGAGAGGTAAATCCCGTAGGAGCGGTAGGTCCCTTAGGAGGCTTACTCACACAAATGCATGTCTGAGAGGTTATAAAACCATCAGAGTGAATTCACTGAAGGGATTCTCCATAAAAAAAGCCTCTTCTCTAAAAGCTCTTCAAATTGTTTTCAAACATGAAATAGGAGAAAAAGCGTAGAAAAAGCACAGCAGCATTAATACCAAGCAACTTCAGCAGCAGCATCCTACCCATGGCTACCCAGACCTCTACAACAATGGCTCTACAGTTGGTTAAAAGTGCTTTGCTTAAGGCAAACACAGTTTACAGTACATTCAAATAAGCAGCCTCAAACACCCTCTAGTAGTTTGTGCTTTCTAAGGCTGCACAATTATTTTGCTTTAAGAAACTCATTTAACTGAGCCCTAAGCCATTTGGACCACAAACAGAGAAAACCAAAAAAAAAAAAAGGCTATCTTGACCTTCGAATAACAAAGAAATGGGTTTGCCTGAGTCATAACACGGAGTATGCAGAGATGCTAATATTTGTATTTGTATCTCTCTTTGATCAACCACCAAAATTATTTGCATTCAGATAAACTCCAGAGTGGGTAGGGTTTAAACTGGGAACAGGAACATTAAAAATCCCCAAAATTCTTAGGTTTTATTTTTATTTATTTATTTGTTTATTAATTCATTTTTGCTTTCCCCTGCAATCACTGCTATTGCTATTGTGAAGATATTAAACCATTAAACTCATGGTTTTACACTATCAATAACAATGAAGCTATATTTAATAAACATCAAATGTGCTGTGCTGAAGAGACAAAGATGATGCATGCAGAAAACCCTAAGAAGATGGTACGTCTGAATCTTTGCACCCCTCAGCAATCTGGCAACACTGCAACATGAAATGTTAACAAACAACCTTACATAACCAAAAACACAAGAAAAAACATAAGCCATATTATAAACAAGAAAATGAATAAATGAATGAATGAACAAATAAAACTTTATCCAGAACTTATTGTATGCTAATATGAACTGCATGTTCATGGTATGTTGTGATATTCTGGTAAGTGATAGGGAACATGCACTTAAGTGGGAGAAGAGGCGCAGTAGGGGGCGTGTTTGTAACAAACAAGCAATGCAGAACAATTTCGGTGTCAAGGATTACGGAGATTTGCGCTTGTGTCGCCCGCCCGCTCAGACCAGATCAAAGCGCAGTCATGTAATGTTGCTATTTCCGTGTCTTTACCAAGTAATGCATGCATGAACAGATTCTATTCAAAAGCTTACCAAACCTTTTTTGGATGAGATGTTTGCCAATTTGACTTTGATATAAATCCCTCAAGCAAAAGAAAATTTAACAATTTCATTCTAACTATACGCACAAGTGGCAGTGGTTGAATAATTGTCATCCAACACAGAGCTGTCAATATGCAGCGTGCGAGATGGAGCAGGGATGTGGAGGCGGCTGCATCCTCTATGTCAGGCACTGGCTGGTGGACAACCCCCTGTAGCCAAACTGTCCCTGCGCTTTGCTGCCAACTTCTGTTTGGCTCCTCGCCTAATATCATTGAACTGTTTCCTGTACTGGCCAACAGCTGCTATTGTGCTGGAGCAACATGATAGCCAAATATGTTATCTTCTCCTTATTTAATTTAAGGTGCTATATATTCATTTCTTCTGTTGTAATCCAGCACAAGGACATCAGTTTCCTCTTGGGAGAAGCTTTTGTGGGACGTCCGGTCTGGACTGTTCTCTCCATTATGAAATTGCCACAGCACCGTGGTGCTTTGCGCACTGCTTTAAAAAGAAAGGAAAAGAGGTGATTTGACTGGTCATGATGAAATCCATGCTCATCCCACGTACTAATAATACGTCACTGTTAATTCAACCCTGTTTCCAATTGTGCCACAGTTGCACTATGCACCTCTGGGCACAAAATTACCAAAATCAGATGCAACACTTGCCCGCTTGTACAGTGTGTCTTTGCGCTTTGTGCCGCGCACCACTGATGTACAAAAACAGAGCCCTAAGATACACAAACAAACCTGCCCCTTCCCTTCTGAGTTCAAATGAGAAAAACATGTTAAGTTATTTTCAGTTGAACGAGACCATATGAGTATAATATTAAGACATTAAAATAATATTTAAAAAAATGGTGGCAACAAGTATTCATTTAAAACACATTATTTGTGCTTTGCTGGATGTGGTATTTGGATTTGGAAACATCTATGGTCATAAAATAGTCAATTTAGCATCTCACATTTTTTTTTTCTGAGCAGACTCTTTTGAAGTCATTGAAGTTTTACAGATTTGGCACCCTACACTGTCTTGTTGCTGCTCAAAGTGTTAGAAATGATGTTTGAGAATGAGTCTGGCACAGAGTGTACTGTAGATACAGTAACATCTCTGTCTATTAGAATTTTCCTGATTCACAACATGTCCTCTTCTCAGACTTTCAACTCACAGACTATGAATGCTTTATGCCCTCTGCTGGGGTGAATGCACTGAGTCTTTAACACTGCAGGCGAGCAACAAAAACTGGACATATTTACCACTTTGGCATCCAAGAAATTTATGGCGAGACTCCCTTGCGGCAACCCAGGACAGTAGCAAGTGGGAATAGGACTTTCAACAAATCTCTGTATGGTTTATTTATTCAATCATTTGTTTGTTTATTTCTTTCACATTCTTCCTGTTTTTAGTGTAAACTAGACAGCTCAGAGGCACTGGAAGACACTGAATGATGCACCACAGACTCAACAGTGAGACTTGAGCTGACTTGAGCATTAAAACAATTTCACTTAGCAGAATTGTGACTTTATCAGTGATGGATTCGGTGTGTGAGTGAAAGAAAAAAAAAGAAAAAAAGAAAGAAACCAGGCAAACAAGCAAAAACCGATGATCACAAATCTGATGATCACAAATGATATCAGTTCTTCTGTTCAAAATAATTTTAAAAAATCTTCCATTAATAGTCCTTTCATTTTGTGTGCTGGTGAGCAAAGCTTCCCATGTCCCGAACATTCGTCTCCATGGTGATCTTTTCTCTGAATCAGGCTGATATTGACATTTACTTAAGGAACTGAGTGGCACTGCCAAAAATACATTTACTGTCTTACAAAATATTTTGTATCATTGTCTCCTGGATGTGGGTGGATGGACATTATATTTTCTTGATGAATTTGTAAAGAGGAGTAGGAGCAGGAATTATGACCTATCAGACAGTACAGAATAACCACATCAGATCATATTTGCCTTATCAAAACTACCAGCAGGAGCAAGTCTCCTCCTCTCTTTGTGTGTGTGTGCAAGCAGCTGTGTACACATTTGTGTACGTGTGTCTTTAGCGAGCACTGGACTAAGCCCTGCTCCACTAACAGAGGTGTGTATGGCGGGCATCCTGTCAATAAAGTGCTTTGAGCTCCCAAATCCAGGTCAATAAGAGACTGGGTTAGCCAGCTCCTGTTAGGGAATCTAATCCTTCTGTCTGTCAAACTGCTCTCCTGAGTTACTCCCAGCTTCCACATACATTGTCTTCTCTTTACTACCCTTAGCAATTCATCATTGGATATTTACTATAAGTTTCCTCTATTACAATGGTTCAGTGAACAATCCTAAAATACAGAGGCACAAGGTCATATTAGAGAGGTGGTTTCAGAGCTCCACAGAGAGCCAGATGGAGAGGGAAGAGGAGTGAAGCAGTGGGCGAGTGAGAGATGCGCAACAGTTATTGTGGTCCTCCAGTGGTTCAAAAGCTCCACCCCCCACAGCCGAGACTGACAGGCATCTATATCCCAAAGCATTTCTGTGCTACAGCGAGCACACAAGGCCCCCTACCCCTGGTGAGATCCCACCTGCAGGAGGGCCACTAAAACCTAGCATCGAGTCTAGACACGCTGGCCTTTTCTGAAAAAGCCCATGCTGCTGGAAGCTATTTGGTGGGGGAGGGGGGCAAGGCAGGGAGGACGCTAGGGGATTCCTTTCTCTCTGTCACTGTGAATATTAAAAAAAAAAACAACACAAAGAAAAAACAAGGATAAAGCATTATGACTGTGAATATCCTGTAAGAGACACAGGCTGGCTTGGCAATTATCCAGTGAAGGGAAGAGATGCACGAGAGCATGCAGACTGCTGACTCACCAAGTGGTATAAAATATTAAGGTGAGCCACACTGCCAATAAATCCAGTTTAGCATGGGGTTTATGACACGGAACCAGATATTCTCAGGACAAAACAACCTTGTTGTCCAGTATTCATTAGTGTGTAAATATGTCTTTGCATCATACTAAATGGGCTTGTTGTACTATTGACAGATTGGCAGCATCCCCCCCACTTCCTTAAAAAAAACAAACAAAAAAAACCCCCCAAAAAACAATAATGATTTCCATGGCTCCTGCGTAGCCTCCTCTTAGTCAAACAACTTGAGCGCAACACGGTGTCACAATTTCTCTTCTGCACTGTGTAATTTTGTTCCTTCGTTTCCTGACACCAGAAAGAAAATACTTCATAGTTCCAATCCCAGGAGAGCCTGCTCAGATGCAATAAGGTAAAGGAGTGTGAGGCAGCATGGAGGAGATATGTGAGGTGGCTGGTAGATGACTCATACAAGTGAACATGCATAACAGGAACACCTTTAACACAATTAGAACAACTGGTACAGAAAAAAACACATAAATGATACATACAGTACTGCAGCTCTAATGAGTGAATCTCAATAAACTCTTACATGCATCTCTACAGCTGATAATGGAAAATGCTCTGGCTGGAATTGACTGGTGGTTTTGAAAGCACCATATGTATGGTAGTGAGCAGACAAAAAGCACAAAACTCTTAACTTTCTAACCTATATCAAGATTACTAATGGCATTAATGTGCTTCTTAAACCTGGGAATCAAAACCTCAGTGTTTTCTAGGTCAAAATCTCAGTCAGACAGATTGATGTGTTTCCAGTCGGACACTCACCGGTGGATCTTGGTCCTCTGCAAACACGGTTGTGATGAAGGTTCCTTTCTCTGCATCGGGTGCCACCATGCCCTTGTATAGGGCTTGGCTGAAGACAGGTGAGAAGTCATTCATATCCTAAAAGCACAAAAGAGGATAGGACAAATGTAGGTGTATTTATTATCATTTGCTGATACTTCAAATTGTGTATGGCTTTAAGGCTAAACATTGCAATTATCTGACAATGCACAATACTGTTAGATCAGCACAGTGCAACATGTTCAAATACTGTCCTGTAGACTGACGGGTAACAAAGAGAGGGCAGGAATGGATAATGCTTCAGTGATGTATAATGCTTGACATTGTGAGGGTCAAATGAAATACGCTACTAATGTATTTTACTTCTGCTGATGCTGTCTGCATACTGAATGGGCAATATTGTAGCAAGAAAGGGTCTGCAGCAGCTACTTTGTTTGATTTCAATTAAATCAGCTTTATTGAACAAAATTAGGGAAATTCTACCATTTGAGTAATTCGCCGCGCCCCAGGGTTTCCTCTAGGACTTCAAAACTGTACAGTGAATATCATCACACATACAGTAAACATATATGTACACAGACACAGAGCTTCCAGTGTGACTATATTTCTGACTATATGGTAGTGGTGTGTGATTGGTATCCATCTTCAGTGTGCATAGGTGCTCTGTGTGCATTGAAGTCAGCATAGCAAAGATACAAAAACAGATGGAAATAATGACCAGATAATTATTGAGAGTGGCTGTTAAGTCTTTCACTTCTACCCATTCTATTATTACATTCTGAAATTGCATTAGCTATTAAAACATTAAATTAACACATGCAAATCTGCAAATGCAAGCCGCTGTGGCTGGCTGAGTAAAAACTTTGTCATTATTCTGCGCAACTCAATGCTTGTTCAATGTTTCTCAGTCATACAGATTCCATCCCTAAGAGGTATTTAAATGTGGTGCAATGACAAATGGATGCTTCTATGCCACTTTGATTTGAACCAAACAATGAGCAATCACTATTCAAACACAATATATGACGAAAAACTTATTCTTAACCCTAACCCTGGCCCTTACCTCCAGCATAACACCATGACTAACATGTTAAAAGTCCTCATGAACTTCAGAAGTACAGCAGAATTCAACTTGCTGCCTTCCCTTTAACCACTACATAAAAGCCCACTTCAGGACATGAAACAGTTTTTGCTGGAGAGCAGTGATTCACAGCTCTGGAGATACACTTGAGGATGGAACAACATCACCATTGCTTTTAATCAAAGTCTCTCCCTGTCAATTAAAATACAAAAATACAGCTCAGCAATATCATTAGCTTGAAAAGAAGTGAAACTTTGTTGCTGCCCAACCTTTGCTTTGCCGAGTGAGACTGAAAACTTAGCAATCCCTTCATATGTCTTTCAGAAATATTTTAGTCCTACGTTCGTACACCAGAGCCTCATCCCTTTTTTCTCTGTACTCTTTTCTGCTTTTGTCCAAGCCACGGGCAACAGTGAGGATTCTATCAACAACAGTGGTTGTTTGGTGTTTTCTAGTGCAAAATCTATGACCCGCAGCTCTTGCTTTCAACAACAAAGCATGGTCTTGAACTGCTCACAAGAAAGGTTGAGAACACAGTGCATGCAAAGGGACACTTGTGTACACATAAAAACACACATGCACTGGTTTACGCACTTGCACGTGCACATGCACAGCTACATCCACACACACACACACACACACACAGGCTGTATGTCTAACATTTCTGAAGTGCAAGAGCAGAAGGAAAGGTTTAGAAGACTCATTTGGAACAGCAAGACGTGCAGGACACCCAATCCATCACTGCGAGCCGCCCGACGGAGGAAACAACAACAAAACAAAACAAGGGGAAATCAAACACGAGTGACTTCAAATAACCCTCTGGAGGTGTTATATGGCGAAGAAAGTGGAATCACTGGAATCAGCTCCATCTCAAGTCCCCAGGAAGCCTGTGTGAATCCATTAGGCTCACTCTAATTCATGTCTGCCATTTCAAATAGTAGACATAAGGGTTTGATAACACTGGCTCTGCTGTGCCTTATCCTATCAAAACTATTCCTGGGTGACAGCAAGAACACTGCATCAAAGCTTGTCCTTATCGGAGGACAAACTCACTCTACAGGTAGGCTGACCAAGCAGCAAGCCTGCCTGGATAAGCACATGTGCGTCTTCCTATTTCACTTGTAGTCAATATGGAAAGCATTCTCCATCAACAAAGTGTTGTGTTACAGTGGCTGCGTCACTAGGGTTGGATAAACACAAAATCATATACACGGAGATAAATGTGTATCCACACATACACACAATATCAATGCACATAATACCCACAGAGTGAGTAGGCATCCAGACAGACAGACAGACAGACACACAAACATAAACACAAGCACGCATAAGCATGCACACATACACACAAACACTCACACATGCGGTGTCACAACAGAAGGCGTCTAATCCTTTCGTTGGGATTCAGCTGTTAATCTCTTGAAAGGTTGGAGAGGGAACACAAGCTCCTGAAAATCCTGACATAATTGCAGTCACAAAGCTAATGAGTCATTCAGACCTGGAATACCACCGGGTCTAAGGCAGACGCACCTATCCATCAGCCTGTCTTTGCCCTGCTGAGGCTGCGGCGATAGGTAGGTCGGCAGGCCTAAAGACGTTTTAGAAAGGAAATCCATTCAGCCTGGGCACTGAACGTCTTGACACAGATTCAAGTTTAACTTTTCAAACTAGATTTTAATACAGGATATGATGAGTTACTCTGCCTGCAGGCTTTGACAAAAGAGGACTTGTGTGATGCCGTCACCGTAGTTACCAATCACATCCCACGCACAAATAATTTCAGACATTCACCTTGTAAGCTAGAAGTCTGTTCGCCTTTGTATTTACCTACTAGTTTCCTGAAACTTGGAGCAAAATGAAAAACTGTTGAAGGCTGTTTGTTTAATCCATCAGCTTGGTCGTGATATGAGACAGAACATTTTGTTCTTGACCTGTCAAGGCCAGACAACAATGTGCTACAAGGTGCTAACAAATGCAGAGGCAAGAACATTTAACTCCCGTTTAACAGCTTTCATATCCTGTGCAGTCAGTGCAGAGCGGGTACAAAATGCTTCACACAAACAGTGCAGTGTGTGATGCTGTGTGTTTTCAGTCCTCATTATGTACCGTGGCTTATGCTAGCTGTTGCTTAAACACTTCGAGTGACTCACAGCATATTTGCAACAAGAACTGCAGTTCCTGAGGGATCCTGAGGACAGACAAGGGGTGAATACAGAACACTGGGAATGGTACTGGACTGACTGTCCAGGGGCTCTTACCGTGATGCGGACTGTGACTGTTGCCACCCCCGGGGGTGTGACCCCTCCTTGGTCCACAGCCTCCACCTGGAAAGTGTAAGAGGCGCCCATCCCCATGGCTGCCAGGTCCTCAAAGTCCAGGGTTTGCAGCACAGCTAACTCCCCAGTGACAGGGTTCAGAGAAAACAGCTGCCGGGCCGATTCAGACTTGATCCGATACGTGACATTGGAGAATAGGTCTGCGTCCACTGCCTGTGAAAAGGAGGGGGAAAGGAAAAAAGTAGAAAAAGGGGAATCAATTCGAGGGCAGTGGAGCAGATTTTTGGAGAGACAGCAGTTTGATGGCAAGACAGGCTGTGATATATTTTTTAAAGCTGGTACACTGCATATAGACATATAGGCACAGTAAATGTAGGCAATGAATATTCATGTTTCTATTTTAACTCTACAATTTCATGCTGGTGGGGTACCAATATGAATCATTAATAGGTTCTGATGAAATAAATCACAGGGGAAGGGTTTGGTTAGTCCCTGTTGCATCAAATGGCAACCCTCAAAGTAGATATTAGCCTCATCTGCATATATTTTAGACTGCAGTGGGAGGTTATTAGAGACACCAACACAGGCACACATGCTGCAAAAAAAAGTAATTTAATCATATATTCAGTCTTAAAATATTGTTTTTCTTAAAACAAGTGAAAAAATCTGCGAGTGGGATGATGTAATCCCACTTGTTTTCAACGCTGATCAGCTTGTTTCCAGAATTTTCTTGAAACGCATTTTCTCCATGCGTCATTTTCTTGATGCTAGTGGGCCTTATACTGACTTGTTTCAACATATTTATACTTGTTCCCAGAAATATTCCTCAAACAAGTGGAAGCTGCTTTGGAAACAAGTGGCATTATCTCACCCCAGTGGTAGATGTCCTCTCTTGTTTTAAGGAAACAAGATGTCAAGACTGAATTTGAGATTAAATGACTTAACAGGATGGAGAGGTTTTTCTAGTGTGTTGTATATACAGCACAGTCACTCAGTCACCGATTTACCAAAAAGATTAAATAAATTCTGGAAAAAAAAATACGGAGTAAACACGAGGGAAAGGCTCCTCCACAGGGTAGAGAGACAAGAGGGCTGAGCAGTGGGTTTCTCCCTGCCCAGATGACGGCTGTGTCACTGGTCTTGCCGCCCACCCATTTCTCTCTCTCTCTGCGTCGCTCTCGCTCGTCAGGTGTCACGCCAGCCACCCCCGTCCGCTTAGGGTTGAGGTCTCGTTGTATGGGAGATTAATGTTGTCACCGTGCTACTGCAATCACCTCCCCCACCCCACCACCAACCCTGCATTTCTCACCCTCCTCTGTTACTTCACTCCTCCATGCTAGATAAGTCACTCACAATATGCCCGCAATTACTCCTCCCCTTCACTCTGTCTTTGCTTGGTTTTCCCCATGCCCATCCAGTTTGGTGGACGCAAAAAGTGCCGAGTGTTTGACAGTGCAGCGTCTACCCAAGGCAGATTCCATCAGGCCACGCAGCTTTCCGAAAACTGTGAAGGGTTGCATTAATGTTTGTCAGGAGGGTGAAGGCGAAGTGATCCCCTTCTAAAGCCCGGTTATGTCTCCTGTGGAAAAAATCCAGCTTTAAGTCTTACTCTGTTTGAGTCCAAAAATGCCCAGAGAGGTCTGACATGAAGGGAAACGCTTCTCTCTCTGCTGCATGTGTGAAACGCTAAATGTTTCCGCCTGGAAGCATATGACATTTTAAACACACACCAAATTGCCTGCTCCTTTGAAGTTAAAGGATGTTGAAGGAGTGTTAATTCAGCAGCTGTTTAAGGCACCCTGCTGCATAAAGTTAAGGGAGAAAAAAAAGGTGAAGAGGGGGAGAGAGAGAAAGAGAGAGAGAAACTGACAATGGGGACCACACACACACACACACTCACACACAAAAACTTACGCTGAGCTTCAGGACCACGGTGCCTACAGGGCTGTTCTCGGGAACGTTTA